>JAVTVY010037608.1:0-16402 GCA_036873755.1 Hanleya hanleyi
ACATGAATTCCTGCTTTTGACGACCCATCAACCCAGCAACAGATACAGATTGCATTATATAATGTTGGGTGAATGGCCAAAGGGACATTGTCGACAGATTATTTGACGCTAATAACAAACCATTGGAGATTATCTTTTGAAGCAGTTCATGCCAACTACTGTTTCCATCTTTATTAGTTTATGCCTGCATGTAGTTTTATTCTTAGCATACATAGCGAATGTTTATTGTTTAGAAGGAAGTAATTATGTTCCCTATACCTTGCAATGTTAAATGACATGATCTCATTACAAGAACTGTACTGACATCAGACCAATAATTTCCGGACATTATGTCATTACAATAGACCAGTGATCACTTAGACTGTATGAATGCATGATGTTATTCAGTACCAATTTCAATGAAACAAGGTCGACCGGGGTGCCCGATTTTACTGGTACCGCATTAAAGGCAATACTGGTCGTAAATATTGCCAGCGCGCGTTAATTACAAGGAGGAATTGCGCGACATGTACAGACAATATTTTAGGCACACTGACCGATATTCAACCACTTATCTGAATACCAACAAGTCGTAGGGCTAGCCTGTCACATAAGCCGATACATTCGATGAATCGGTAGATTACTTCCTTTTTCCTCGAAATGCTGATGACATATCTGATAGTGATGCTCTAATATAGTTCTATTATAGTCCGGCAGATATGTGAAATGATTGTGCACTTTGTGATAAAAGCATGAAATTTGGCAGGATGATAGATAAACACATATAATTCATTTTTGGAGGGGGAGTCCGGCTTGAAAATCCGTATTTGGCCGCCATCTCGGATTTCAAAATGGCCGCCATTAAAAACCACAAAGTCGCATTTCTGCACTTCTGAGACTCATAGGAGGCCAATTTAAACGATTATACCCACATTTGCGTACCCAAGGAAGTTGACCAAGACAGCTTTGTTGCATCAGAACTGATGGATTTCGAGATGGCTGCCGGTTTCTTTTCAAAATGGCTGCCGAAAATCACTCATTTTCATTATGTGACTTACGTGAACAGATGCACCAACTTCTACTTCTGAGTGGCCTAAAATGGTTTTTGATATCTTTGGACACTGGTTACTTGTGGACACGTGACAGGTGTGGTTAAGTTTCCACATGAACAGCTGGAATAAAAGCGCGATGAGATACTAAGGCTACATCCTAGAATCCTCCGCATTCTAAAGTCTGAAAGTGAGGTGCCAAGAGAAGTTTTTCTGTAGACTGATATAGTTACTTTTCAATCGCTAAACGTCAACTTTACCCACCTTTTACATATCTCTCCAATTCATCCACATAGCTGATATCTGGAATAGATCACATTTGGTGTATTTACCTAATACTCTACATTTGATTGACATGACATGTGGCATCGTGTATTCACATTGGTGATGCTTGTCAAGTTAGTGACGTTGGCGACAATATGGGTCTTCCGTTTGAAATAGAATATGATAATTTCCGAGAAGTCGAAATGGCTGCCATTCAATTCTCGTATTAGTTTTCTATCCCCACTCACTTGGAGAAGCCTCTCTCGAACAACGGAGGAAAAGCTAGCCCCAAATGCGGCGGGTCTGTAAGGCGGATATCTCACCGTGATTCCCTTGTTTGTGACAATTCACTCGAGACTTTACTGGATGATTTTTCTACAAACACCCAGTCTCATTCCAACCATCGCAAAGAAACACAAGCTTGTTGACGAGTTGTTGATAAACCTAGCGTCTAGTCCGTCACTCAGTATTCATCCCTCGTCAACAGTGGAATTTTTGTGCCCATAATTCATATAACAGCACTAATAGCACCGCTCTAATTTCCAAAGCTTTGCCCAATCATACAATTCAATCGCGAAGAGAAAATTTATTCTTCAGCGAGGTCAGCTGGGGCTTGGACTTCGACATTTCACGGCAACTTGGCTTTTTTGAGTGATGAAGTCATACATGGAATTTCTCTAGATATGTTTCTTTTGGAACATTTGAGATTGATTCTGACAAACATTCCGATATCATGCACTATTTTGGCAACATAAGCAACATGATCTTCTTGCTGTCCAGCGAATCATTCCTGTCTCCAGGAAAGGGTTTCCAATATTTCTCGAAGAATCCAAAAAGCAAATTATTTTAATATGGAACACTACTTGAATTCCCCTTTTCATCTACTCCGTATGCTTATGGTTGATCCTGGATGTACATGTATACTAGCCAATTATCGTTATGATGCAGTAGTATATAGCTGTTCTGGAGCTGTCTGGTTCAACACGAGTTTCCAACCAGGAGCAGCTTGTCAGGACAAAGTTTTGGAAATTAGAGTTGTGGTTTTGACATATGTGTGCTCCAGAATAGGCGAGCGATAAAAAGTTCAGAAAATATCTGTTCGTAGAAGTTGCAAGTATTCGTCGCGGTTTAAAATTTCTGCAGTAGTGATTTTTTTTTTACGAATGTATCGGCCTTGATGTCTGGATTCAACACATATTTCCACCAACTAAGATGAAATCAGGACTACGAGACACACTGTAAGTGTCGTGTATCACTTTTGCTCAGGGCATACAAAGTGTCAAAACGTCTATAATAAGACCCTGTGCATTCAGGGAGAGACCACATTTTACAATTCATTGGTCCACTGAAGATGTTAAGAGGCAGAGGCACTAAGATTACTGAGAAAAAATGAGCCTCATTCAACCTATCATCAGTAAAGTCAATTCACGACATTTGTTTTTCGCAAACATCTGGGTAGGGTCGATTGGCCGGTCCTTAAATTATGTGAACCTTCTTGACCAGCTCCCAGTTAACCAGCGCAAAAGGGCAACAAGACTTCCTGTAAGGGCAACATGACTTCCTATAAGGACAGCGGCATCACCGTCGCCTTTTTTCCTCTTTGTGTTCTATCGCCATTCCTGAAAATTAGCATTATGATTTGAGAATGACACAATGATCATGGACTAGCTATTCGAATATGTAGTCATGTCTGTATTTGGTATATTCGAGTGTAATATTCATAGATTGTCGTTGAAATTCCATGCCCGAATCAGCTATACAAATGATGCAAACACCAGAACTAGTAGTTTAACCTGCAGTTTTGTATGCCAGTACTGGGACTTTGGATTTCAATCACACATTTGGCGACACGGCTGGCAGGATAGGCAATCCGAGAACCAGCCTCATCCCCATTCAATGCTTCAAACTGTGACACTTTATCCACAACATTATGAATAACCATCTATATCATGCAACTAAGTTCGATCGTAAGAGAAATTATGGTCAACAAATATAACATGGACTACTGATATTAGCTTTTTCAATTTCCGAAAATGGAACTCAGCATAACATTCCTTCAACGATGAAGTAATGGTGGCACAGTCAACTGACATGCATGGCAAAACCAGTCGACAAAAAATATCTCTAATCTATCACGGATCACGAATAATTGCTAACCCTAATAACTTCGAGGATAATCTCGGCAACATAACCTGGTCAATTTGATATATGTAATGTAATTGATAATGGTGGTCGTCTTCGACTGGACATTGTTTTACACAGTAGAAGTCCCTTAGCCAGTTTCTTCGGCTAAAGCAATGTGTAAACCAGTCTTGTATCAGATATCCATTTTAGGCTTCAATGTTCGCTGATGGCGAAAAGCTTGATATCCAAGATGGTGTACTAACAGGGATTTTTAACCGTAAAAAGTTCGCCAAGGAACGTATCGGGTCCATGTACATGTATGACCTAATCATTCCAAACAGACCGACTCAACTGACTCAACCAAGGCCACTGTGCGTGACTTGTCGAAGGTCGAGCCATGGTCGACCTCGTCGAAGAATGCTATTATCTACGAGGTTATGCAAAAATCTTTGTGTTTCCTTTTGATCATACAAGTAGCAATGGGACTATAATGTTTGTAGAGGTCTGGAAGAGCTTCCCACCAAAAGGGAGTGGATATAACATAGCCCATCGAGAGACCTGCCATTCAGGCCCATCCCATTTGGACTTGGTTTCTTCTCCGTTCTTCAGCAGAATCTTCTCTAAGTAAGTTTGGATAGGAAATTTATACCAAAGATGAAGGACAGCCAGTTTGGTGTCCATTTTCAGAAGCCAGCGCATTCCATCAGTATCAGCTGATGTGGCTGCATGCTCAACTGTAGATGCAGCAAGGTTAACTCACATTGCGCTGGGATTTCGCTCTCAAATATGACTAATTTTACGTATTGCAGGTACCAACTACGTGAATGGGTGTCTACTGACGCCAAAAAATCATTTTAAGTCACTCAAAAGTAGAATTTTGTCTGTCAATTCACCTAAGTCACATAACCGTCGAAATAAGCTATTCTCGGCAGCCATTTTGAAAAAAATGGCCGCCATCTTGAAATCCATCCGTTCTGGTGCAGCAAAAGTGTGTTGATCAACTTTCTTGGGTACGCAAATGTGGGGATAGCCGTTTAAATTAACCTTCTATATGTCTTAGAAGTGCCGATTTGCGAATTTGATGGTTTCTGATGGCGGCCATTTTGAAATCCAAGATGGCGGATAACTACGGATTTTCAATTCGGACTCCCCGTCTAAAAATGAATAATATGTGATTCTCTGTCACTATGCGAAGTTTCATGCTTTTATCACAAAGTGCACAATCGACCCGTTTTTTGTTACATATCTGCCGGACTATTATGAATCAGCCATTCAATTATGGACAAGAAAATTTTAATGAACGACTGCTGTCTAATGAATATCTAATCAGACACTTGAAATCCAATCATCGACTGGCCCTCGGTGGCCGAGTGGACTGAGGCGCTTCGCTGGTGATCCCCAGCCCAACACCGCTGAGCCGGCACGGGTTCGAGTCCCGCAGGTGCATGCCTGAAAGTTTGTCTGTTTGAAAGTGGTTCTCTTCGGATATTCCGGCTTCCTCCACAACTAAAACTGGCTGTCACGAATTGAGCTATATGAGTGAAATAACCTTGAGTGTGACATCAAACTAAACTCTCCCCCGCCCAATCATCGACATTCTATATGAGCCGACCCTTATGAATCATCTCGCAATCATAATCCAATAACGTTTGATGATGCAAAACGAAAGTCACGTTTCGCATTCTTCGGACAGTCGTGGTCCATAATTTCGATTGAAAATCCCAATTACAAAAATTATTTCTGTAAGTTACGAAACAAGCTCCAAGGTCAGTGTATATATAGATAAATGGGTAGATACAAGGCAACCAATTTTTCTGGTGATGCTGAGAAGCGGAATTCATTATTGTCTGTTCAAGATTACAGATACTCCGGGCTATTTTTAAATTCTTCCAGAACTCAATATATTCCATTTGGCTTTGGCTATCATATTGATATGGAAGAATGTGCAGAGTTAGTATCACTGTACATCCCGGTAAGATGGTCGAAACGAGAAGATTTTATATGAATACGATTACTTGACAGATCTGTGGAGGCCGATTAATTTGTCGTGAATATCGAGAATTAGAAACCCAGCATCCTATCAATCAAGAAGCCAAACGTTGTCATTTCGAGTAATTCAATAACCCAACGCCAGACCGAGATTTCTTTATTCTCCGTACTGGGGACGCATTTATTGGTGCGGTGACCCTAACAGAGGAAGGCTTTTCGAATGTTGATTGATTTGTGTCCTGGATGGAGACAGAAGTGCGATGTGGGGCTTCACACTTGCATGCTCTTTAGACATATTGCTTTTCCACCGGTCATACATGATCATATTAAAGTATAAGAAAGTGAGAAGTATAATATTGGAAATCGAAGGTCAACCTCTGCCGGAGTCTTCATCTCTCTCTTAGTGCCTCCAGCTTCATACGGACAATAGCTATATACCGGTAGTTCCGGAATCCAGATTCACCTAATTTCGCTGTGCGATCTCGTCACGTTTATTAATTATTATTATCTTGCAATCGGCTTAGAAGTAATAATTGAACTATTTCGGAGATTCAACACAATATGTTATTGTCATATTGGTATCATTTTCCGGGAGACATCAATAATTAATATGAATGGAGACATAAGGACAATAACCTACTCTGTATACCAAAGAGTTGATGTTCCTTTTGTCAACACGCCCTGATAGCATTGATACATAATTTACACGACACATATACATTAGACACAACTAATATTCGCTTGCCTTCCTTCCTTATTATCGTTATCCTTCGACGATTATTGTCAGACAATTTACAGAACTCATAACCGAATAGACGCTATCTCTTGATTTTAATGAGCATGGAAGGCCACTGTAAATTGAATTACTGGGAATATTGTCTGTCGACAACACAGAAGGCTGAACAAAAATAGTTTTAATTGAGCGTCGGTAATAACGGTCGTGATGTCAAGCCACAATATGGCAGTAATTATTCTGCTTTGTGGTTTTATATTACAGAGGACTTGTCTTCTTTGCTGTTACATGAATCGAAGGTTAAATCAATCGAAGATTTATGTAAAAAGATTGGCGATTTGATTTGTCAAGTCGTACGTTATGAACCCTGATTACACGAAATTTCAGTTATGCAATTAAATTCCTTCTGAGACATGAAGGACCTGAAAGAGTATGGGAACAACTCATCATTCAAATACTCAGTTCGAATATATGTTGATGTGATGGGAAACTATCACATATTTCAGCGAAACAAACGGAAATTCGCACTCGAAGAATTCAGTCCATCAATAAAATGGTTTATCACATAACTGCGGTGTTATTATGGAAATATGGTCATGACATAATTATCGTATGCACCTAGTGCATAACACTTTCAAACACTTTGCAACAACATCATGGATATCTGCAAGACGATCATTTTATCCAGATACATGCATCGGCCTGCAAACGATAATTGCCCATAGCCATACAAGCAGCAATGATCGTCAATACATTATTTCGACAGTTTTGGGCTTCATATTTTTTATAATAGACACGTAGTCATTGTTGTTTGGCGATTCGAGCCAGCCCGCCATTTTTGGGGTACCGTATCCCTCCAGATCACGAAAGTAAAAGTTTGTTCATTCTTTTGCAATACCTGCATGGAATATTCCCGATGTTTGCCAATTCCTTGCAATAGATCTGGAAGATCAGATACTTCAAACGGATTTAAACCTATTGAAAATTATCTTTTTATCCTAGAATGTCGTCACCTCGCTGAGAACTCGCCAACATGTCGCGTGCATGATGACATGCAGCGAACACGAGTGTATCTCGTGGCGTGATATGTTCCAAAATAAATAATGTATGAAGAACAGCTAAATCACAAGTTACACTTATTGCATTCTTTTGTGAAATGCTCTATCTTCAAATGCTGTGGAAACTGATCAGCCTTGAAAGGGAGGTGATTTTGGAACTATATCGACTTGGTGTATCAAACAACTTTAAGGCTGTGATACGCCTGAGCCAGGGCCGTTTTTACACCGAGAAGGAAAGAAAGAAAAGAAATTTTGAGATAGAGTTGATGACGAAATCTTTTGTTTAATTGCGTTTATAATTTGCTTAAAAATAGTCATGTGATAAACAGAATCTTACACTAGTGACAATTTAATATGAAAGTTATGACACTCGTAAGTTTTATATGTTGCTCGCTAAATCTCGCAACATATAAAACTTACTCAACTCGTGTCATAACTTTCATATTAAATAGCCACTCGTGTAAGATATTATATGTAGTGCAGATTAGACACAAATATACATATATATACAGTTTTACAATAAGTATAGAATATTTGATATAAGTAGGTTATTTACAACTAATTGAAATATATCACATAGAGAATGATGATAATTCTTCAATACGTGATCGGTTTTTAAGCAGGTTCTCTTGATCTATGTACTTTTCTTGGAGGGTTCGCCGTTCCATATATTTGAATACCGTGCTGCAGTTGATCTTAAATGGTCGGATGCGGACCTTTCTCCACAACTGAAATTAAGACTGAAACAATTTGGCACGATATTGTCACTACTTTTCTGGCTATTTTCCCTATATTAGATACGTTAAAAATTATGTCCGAATAGGGGAACTTTATTGTTTCATCAATTGATAGCAGCCTGATCAGGAGTTTTGAAACTGTGGGAATACGAGTACATGTACATTGGCGGGAAAAATCGATGAAATCGACGAATTGTCAGCTGTGCCTCAGGTCATATTGGGGTAAGGCTAGAGATTACTGGCACGTGTTAATTACTATGATATTCCAGGCAAATATTATTCGCCTGGAACGGTTGGTTTATTCGGAACGGTTGGTTGAATTAATCCGATATATGCAAGCCTCGTACGCTAACGTTATTTATGCATCAGTGCAAGAAATATCCCAAAATTTCCACACCAAGTGGCCCGTCTCAGATTAAATTCGGTTTTGTTCCATGTCATTGTGGTGAAGAAAAAACGCTTCGTAATCTCTTTCTTACAGACTCCTTAAAATCGGACAGCAGACTCACTCAAATTGATACATTGACCCCATTAGCTCTCCTTGGATCATGTCTGTCATTTATTAAATCACATTATGTAATCAGTACGTCAATTACCCATAGAATCAATATTTGAATTTGATGTTGGCCAATACGTGCACATATTGTAGTCCGTTCTCATATGTGTATATTTTATTCCAACGTCATTCATTTGAGTACATTTTATAAGATTTGGAAATTTGATATGTTTAACAAGATTAAAAATGTTGTCTAATTCTGACAACCTAGAAATGCTTTCTTGTTAACTCGTAGGTATAGATAACAATAACTTCTCTGCCGATCAAGGTCTCATTTCCTTGGGATACATATAATCCTATCAACTGTAGATTGCATGCAAACATAAATAATCTGTCTATTGATTGAAGATATAGATCTATGATGTTCCAATTAATTTCAGTATAAGAAAGACGGCGTCGTATGGTATGCCTGCACGACTATGTTGATAACACGATTCGACGAGTTATTGAAAAGCGAATGGAAAGCATTCGTGCAAAGCTATTGGATGTGAATATATTTTCTAAACATTCTAAGAAATCTAATTAATTAACTTCTGTAGATCAGATTATATTATTAGCAGATTGTAGAATTCCAAACACAGATTTACTCTGTGATGTGATAGGCTTCGTGACCCGTATAAATACAACCTCACGTTCATCGGACAACTCTTTTCGTTTCATTCTTAGTACCAAATATACGATATTTCCCAACATGTAATATCTCGCTGAAAGACATAGGCGGAGATCTGTAAGAAGTAGACACAACTGTTCAGACCCATTGAGTTCTCTATGACGCGGGGCATCAGATCGGACCTGCAGAATGCATAAATTGCTAAACCGGTATCGTCGCTTCAACGGCTCTTTAGTAACAAATTGTTGGGATTACGAACACTTTTTACAGACTCAAGTGTATCATTGGTCCATATTCTAACCGTTCAAATCTGGTTGAATGCTTTGTATAAATTATTGTTCCGTTTGTAGCCTTTCAGAAGCATCATTGCTATTTATTGTACAAAAGGGAAATGTTCTAAATTTGACTTGCATGACAACAATTCCCTGTGTGTTTGCTGACGTTTAGATGTCTCTAATTGTTGTCTGTGTACAAGTACACGGTTTCATAAAAAAACGCTTTGAGTGATCAAAAGTTTTGATAATTACGCGCGCCATGCTATATATTTCTATGGTGCTGTTTCTTGAAATATTTTACTGCGCATAAAGACTGGTTGTGATGCATTTCATTTACTTTGGGATATATCGTCTCCAGGAGATATTTCTCATCTGGTGAATGCATTGTAACTCGACATGATGATTCCTTCACATCCGTATTTGTCGTAAGTAAAAAGTAAGTTGAAATAATTGTAAGTGGTAACGATCTGGAAGAAACAGCCTTAATGTCAATTTGGGCACACGACCCGCATTTTTATTCCTCTTCGAAACTGTTGCTTGACAAGGAAAATCTTAAAAACAAGTGGGGTTGAACATATTCTTGTTGATCCTTGATATCTGCTCAAATATCGACTATTTTCCCATGAATTCATTTCAAGAAGGAATTATGTTGATATCCTTTTATCGGTCTCTTGAACAAACACCAGTTCTTTTTTAAAGAAAACTTTGATAAGAGCGGCTATATGTAGTGTCGTTGGCACAAATTTATTACCTGTATAGGGTAGGATTTTGCGGGTGGAATGTTAGTCCCCGAGGCCCGACCACTGTACATGTCATTCGACAAATATATGTATGTTTATTGTTTTCGTGGGAAATTTAAGTCGTACGACGTCGGGCATTGCAGATTAGTTTTTCTGTGTATTTTTTCATTAACCATGTTATGGGGCGTTTATTCCATCAGACGTCTTCAGTGCTCATCCATTAACATCAGATGAGTTATTTGTTTGAGCTGATCGGTCATCACAGCTCTCGAGCAAGCGTATCTAATTCCGCTTTAGCCGGTGCTAGGGGCCGTGGGGATACTTCATAGTTTCCACATGAACAGCTGCAATAAAAGCGCAGCTGAGATGCTAAGGCATCGTCCAAGTATCCACCGTATTCTGGGGTCTGAGTGTGAGGTGCCGAGGGAAGCTTTCCTGTAGAGTCATATGGTTGCTTTTTAGTCGCCAGACGTCAATTTTTCTCACCTCTTGCATATCGCTCCAATTCAGTAGACCACACGGTTTATTCCGTACAGTTCGCGCAAACTGGTTGGACCTCGATAAAAGCATGTTCGTCAATACTCTTCCCCATTGGTGAAAGCAATTTAACCAAGCAGTGCAAATGCGGAGATACTCCAATTTAGTAGACAAATCCCTGGGAATGATATAATACACATCGGAATAATATAATAGTCATATGTAAATATTATTATTACCAGGTCCCTTTTCATAAATTAATTGAAGCATGCGAATGCATTCATCAAAGTCAAACATTTCACAGTTGCAAGGCCAAAGGATATGTGACGTTTACATACGAAAAACTCCTTTGTGTGTGATGGTAGTAAAGCCTTTTTTTTCACTCCAAAACCTGCCATATAAGATTTTTCTTGAAGTTTACATACTGACATATCCCATTCGAAAAAAACTGAGATGTTCATTTGCATAAAAATGGAGATATGGTTGATCAAAATGTGCTCCCGGGCTTATTTTGGGGCGTTTTCATGAAGGGTTTTCTCCTGTAGCAAAAATATGACACCTCAAACCAAAACTATTCGTGGTTCTTTCCAACAAACAAACTTCCTAATATATTGTGTGACAAAAGTTATTCTGGTTTGAGGTGTCATATTTTTGCTATAAGAGAAAATCCTCACTGTAAATGCCTCAAAAATACCAAATCAGGCCGAGGAGCACATTTTGATCAATCATATCTTCATTGTTATACAACGGAGCATCGCAATTTTATCGAGGCTGATTTTTCAGTATGGAGACTTCTAGAAAAATCTGATTTGGCAGGTTTTGGATTGAAAAAAAAATTCAGCTTGATTATCATCTCACACAAGGGAGTTATTCCCGTATTGTCGTCACATATCCTTTCATCGTTGTACGACCAATTGTGTGCACACCATGTCAATGGCAATGGCCCTACAGCAATCATTGCGTTGATATAATGAAATAGGGAGGTGACGGATACTGCACTCCGGAGATTTTTAAAATGGTCTTTACATTGAGCTATTCTTCCAATTGTTTAAATTGTGCATTCGTGATTCATTATTTCGTTTGCCGCGCAAAAATATTCTTGAGTCTGCATTTGAGCTGATATAAATATGACAAAATACGAGTATCCTTGAACTGAATGAAATAATGGTATCTGTCTTTCTCAGTGCCATGGTGGGATACACTATTAACATCGAGCTACATGCATTACATGTATACACAATTACGTGGTCTTACACGGCGAGCGTTTTCACCGATGCTGAGCTGCATCGAAGTAGGTCAATAGACCCAGCTAAATATTTCTTACAAAGCACAGCAGGTTTGACCTTAAACGCAACATAACACGGGTGGTGGAAAGATACCGCCGTACTGATGAGAAGTCAAATGACCCCACAGGAAAATATACTGACTGCATATTCATTAAAACAGCACAAAAGAAACTGAGTCCTGTGATTATATTATGCTTTTATTGAAGGTTTTTATGTGAACATCTTGACTGACATGACCAAACCGCCCGTTCTTAGCGGTATTAGATACAAATATTAAAGAGCGCTGTTATAATAGCCCTATCAAGTGATCTGATGGAAAATGATGAAATATATAACACTTAGATCGAAGCAACGGCCCGAAGGAGTATTAATAAAATGCAAGTCCTTATTCAGAACATATACGTGTGAGGCCCGACGCTCACCAAGCGCTTCCATCTCCACCATGTTTACCAGTCCAAAAATTACAATCGCATTGGTGTGTACAGAAGGCAAGCCTCGGGACAAAACGTCTACCAGCATTATCTTACCATATACAGGCAACAATTAAACTCAACATTACAAGGGTGGTACAGACAAAAAGTCAATGACCCCACAAACAAATATACTGGCTGCATATTTCTTAAAACATCACCAGAAACAAAGCTTACAGCGCTATGTAGCTCCTGCATATATCGCGACGTTAATTTAGCCATAGGAACATTGTATTGTAAATACTTTATTATGCGATCACATGGACTTTCTATCTGAATAGTCCATACGCAAATGCTGATGTTGTCAAAGACCATACAAACTTGGATAATATAAGCCTCGTACTTCATCTCACTTCATAACGTTTATCGATACCGTACCCACACATTTGCTTTATCCTGTGAACTTTTTACGATTTCAATCAACGTCACGTGACTTTTTTTTCGAAAATTGTATCGACGAGTGAATTTATTAAAAGAAAATTCTTCAAATTTTGTGATAAATATCACACGTTGATCACCATCGCGACAAAAATAGCCTCGTTCTCAGACACAGTGGTCACGCGATGACTACATACTAATGCATATAGGCCCACTTAGCGGTTTGATTGTAATTCTAGTTTTCAGGCCGCTTCTCATATCTATACCTGCTGTGATTTAGGTGATAATATGTATTCTATGTAACGATCTGATGTGAGCATATACTACGAATTCATTTATGATTCCTACACCTTTTGTTCAGCTATTAGAATAAGCGTGAGTCATGAAAGTTATTTCAATCGTTTTATTTCAGGAAGAAAAAGATCAGATACTTATAACGAATGTGTGGCTGGACCAGGTGAGTTTTTTTTATCAACCTGTTCCTCTATTGTTTTCTGGAATTCATGTCTTCTTATACGAAGAATTACCATAATCTATTCGTGTTTCGTATGGTGTGATCCGTTCCCCGAATGCTGTAAAACACTCTCAAATGTTTTCCCTCCTCCACACTTATCGAAGTGTTATCAAAGTGTTAAGTTCAATATTATAAATGTTGTATAGTAAGTTCAACATTATAAATGTTGTATAATATACAACATTTATAATGTTGAACTTAACACTTTGATAAGTGTGGAGGAGGGAAAACATTTACAAATGTTGTATACAACACTTGTGCTTTAAGAGTGCACGGTCTAAGACTTCATTATTCACCCTACGTTGAACAGATCCCGTTAGTTGTACTTGCTTCTCTTCAGAATGTAATACTAAGGTTCATAAAACATGCATCCCTGGTTAAATTTACATGAAGTAATAAAGTTTACTAAGACGTTAGGACGGTTCAAATGAACAAAGGTCAGACAATTTTGGTCCAATGAAATTCGTTACATATGTGATATTATATGTGATATGTGGATACATAACTGTCGATATGACGTCTCAGTGGCTTCAACGAATACAAAAACAAAAATGTGGCAAAATTTTGTCGGAGATGTGAACAGGTCAAGCTATTTACTCACGAAATAGCCTCGTTCTCATACACAGTGGTCACGCGGTGACTCACAAATGATAGTAAAATTTAAAGTTTAATAACTGGAACGGGGATCAGTAATCCGTCCTCTGACCATGTGATAGGTTAGCTCCTGTATATGTGACCGACACAATTCATTCTGTATTTTATATAGAGAGGAAGGCGGTTGACTTGATTTCTCAGAATGCAAACTGGAAGTAATGACGCCAGAGGCAATGTGTCGTGTAATAAAGTCCAGGACATGTGTATTCAAGGATAAGAAATTACATTTATCTTCGCTATAAACGCTCGAGATTTTTTGTATGTTAATTCCGAGTCATTTGATGTTCGCAGCAATGGACTGATGAATTCATGACGTGGAGGCCGGAGGACTTTAATAACATAGAGACTTTACGTATTCCCTGTGATAAAATCTGGCTTCCAGACATTGTGCTATATAACAAGTAAGTATTAATAACCCTGTTCAAACGAACACTGAACGTCGAATATTAGGCGGCGCGCGAACAGTACTTAGACAAATGCGGCTTCCGTGTAAACGACACTTGGCTGTGTCTGTACTTCCTTTGGGGCGTCTGTGTGGTGCCAAGCTAATGGCAACCAAATTATTCCTTGTCTTGGGTCAACGTCATTCCAGGAACGTAAATATAATGTGTGCTTTGTATGCGGTCATTCAACGGCGTTAAACATTTAACAGGCCCCTCTAAAAATTAGCCGAATGTGTTTTCCGTTTCAACGGAATGATGTATTAAAGCACCGACTCTTGGTGCGAGGCATCCAGAACACCGTAAACTGCATAGTTTTGAGCAAAATGGATTTCCAAGAACTAAGGCTGCAATTAATTCTTTTGATTAAATATCTCTTCACCAATCACATATACGTTCCCTGGAGCATGTATCTCCGAATATCATTCAACAGTGCCGTGGTATAAAAAGTAATTATCCCATCACGATTATCAGCAAATAGATTAATTACACCCTCGGTGTGATAGTTATCTATAAATTGTTCGAGGAACATAGGATATCGTACTACATGCTGAATTATTTTTCAGAAATTTGGACAGAACGTTGCGTTTTACGAATGCATAGACGCGCGGTTCTTAATCACTTGCTCTTCGCAAATTTAACATTAAACCTACTTGGCTCGGGGTTTTGGGGATATCCAAGCCCTGGGGTATGTTTTATTACCCTTTGAGCTAGGGAGCTGAAACTTACCACACGATACCCTCGGGTCAAGATCAGAATACGTAAAATGAAATCAAAGATGGCCTCCCTGATGACGTCACGGTTGCGTCATTTTCCCTGAAGAAATTACAATCGATTTTCGACCAGATAGTTCGATTTTTTTATTTATCTGATTTTCTTTGTGAATGATAAATTAGAAAATGCGAAAATACAATAGTTTTTGCTCACTCGTATCCGCAGAAAACAAACATTTTGGATATAACTGACAAAATAAAAGTCCGATACCCACATGGACGCCATTTTTAATTTACCCATGACCCTCTGCTCGGGGTTAGGAAAATAGACTCACAATGACCCCTAATATGATAACGCTACAAGGTGACATTTTTCGGGAACCATTTTTATTAAAATAGTTAATTTGTCGCCGACTTTTTCTCGGAAAAAAAGTGCAGGAATTTTGAAAAAAGTGAAGAAAATGTCACTTTTCTGGTACCCCCATATGAGCGTCGTTCTGAAGTTACCCATGACCCTCCGCTCGGCGGTTATGCAAATAGGCTCAAAATGACACAATATGATAAACTTCAAACTCACGGAGTGTCAGTTCTCATTTTTCTGTCGTTTCGGAGATAGAGTGGGCAGTTTGGCATTATGGCCCTCAGGCCTAGTACATGTAGGCTTAATGCGCAAGCTGAACACATTAATATTGCACATTAGCGTATGGTCGGTATTCTCAACCATGTCTTCCAAAATGAGTCCAGACACACGGGGTGTACAGCACGACAGTGCGTTCCGGAGCGAGGGCAGTGATATATCGTTGGCTGGTGTCACTTTCAACATATACACAATTTGCGAACGATCGGAACTACTACTGAGTGTCAGTTTTCCAATAATCGGAAAAACAGACGGAATGAGGAGCTATTTCGCATCAAAAACTGTTGTTTAAACCAAAGACATTTCCCCGTTTTGGTTTACGTAGAAATTAATAAATGACTAATTTCACACAAAATACGCTAGATGGTTCCTTGAATAAGAAACATGCAAAATACTGCTGAATTATGTTACAAGTATAAGTATATGAATAACCTCGGCTTTCTGCCGTCATTTCGTTCACCATAGCTGACAGGTAAACGGGTATATTGAAGGAAATTGTTTTTTTTCACATCACAGCGGCCTCAGTAACCTGATACAAAAAGCTGTATCACACCTTTACATTTGTGCAAAGTATCTCTCGTTTTTGTCAAGAAGTGAAGTGAGAAGTAAATTCACATTCTCTTGTTGATTTTTCCGATTACTAAGGGGTCACGTCCAATCGATCGAGAGGGTTTCTCGATAAACGAGTAAAACCGATAAATATCTCGTCTCGAAGGGTC
>JAVTVY010037609.1:0-17436 GCA_036873755.1 Hanleya hanleyi
GGTTGTGAAGTATTCGTGACGTCCCGTAGAGACTTATAATGCATCAGACTTCTCAGCCCACCCATGAACTCCTTGGAAGTACCGTATTGACCTTCGGGTAGTTTGAGTCGGGTTTCTTGCCCTTCGTAGGTCACCTCGTACCACACTTCACCACCTCGCACGTTGTACCACGAGTAAGGGTATTGGATATCCACGAGTCCACATTCCCAGCGTCCAGGTAAATGCAACGGTTGCGGTAACTGGGTCACGTACTTGGTCAAGGTGTTGTCAGGAAACACATCAGCCGAGCTGTCACTGGGTAGGGTGAGGTAAAACATGACGACTGAGCTTTCCTGCTGCTGCTGTTGGTGTTAATACTTCTCCCAGCCCTTGGGCGCTAATCGTCGTGATGGTCGCGGTGACTTAGATCTTGGTGGTTGCAGGGGGTGGCGTGGTAAAAGGGGTGAAAAAGTAGGTGCCCGCCGTGGTGGTGTTTTGGGGGGAGACTCCGGTTCCCACTCCCAAGATGGTTGTGGAGTCTGTCGTTGTGCGTGCACCGGCGATTCACGCTGCATCCAGGCCCAGTGCTCGGGGTTCTCCACCAATTCCTGTGGTACATGCATGTCTTTCAAGCCTTGAGCGAAGACCTCCCATCCTCGAGGATTCGTGTGCGACCTGCGTTGACGCATAAGGTCATTCACTAAATCCGCCATGTGTGTACCGGGGACCACCTGATTCTGTACCAGTAGTTCACATTTATCATTCCAAGTCATGTTAGGATTCTGTTTCATCCGTTGTAATACCGGGCCAGCTTGTTTCTTGAACGATGCAGGTACACTCTTCAGGACTTCGTCTTCGACCCACTGTGGGGCTGTGGGTGGTACCCCTGGTAATGGCGGCTGTTGGAGCGGTGCTGAGATTGGTGGTGGTGGTGCTGCCGGGGTAGAGAGGGTTTTGTATTGGTCCATGAACGTCATGTACCGCTGAAGCGTTTCATTGTACACATCTCTTCATCGAGTGTGTTTATCGTCTTCACCGTAGAGGGTACGGGGTACGGTGATTGGAGGTTTTGAAGGAGCCGAGGTTCGACGAGGACCATTTTTTTCGTGTGGTTCATTGTCGGCCGAACAGTTCACCCAATACTGGACCCAACACGGAAGCAGCCAAAGGTGCTAAAATGGCCCCGAGAAAGCCGCCTTTCTGTAACACCTTTTTCTTTTGTGTTTGAGAGACTCGCTTCTGGACTAAGGTTCGCAGACCTGTCTTATGCTTGGCCAACTTCGCCTTCTGAGCCGGAGTCAGTGATACGTTGCCTTTTAAGATATTGAGTCCAATCTCACACAGACAGCACACGAGAGCAGGGTCTGCGCCGCGTACAATGGTTCGAACCAACTCGGGTGGGACCGTCTTCAATACACGGAGCGTCGGAGCATGCTTCCGTACTCGAGCAGACATCATGTACAACTGATGCTAGAACCCACAACCCCGCCCTTTTTATCTACCTACCTCGTGAATATTGAACAGAGAAAAAGTCAACCATGATGTGGTATTAATTCTTTTATTATCCCCAACATCAAACACACACCCCAGCTGCGGGGGAACTACTGTGGGTGTGTTTACACTATTTTTGCATGTACACGTGGTGGGTCTCTCCGGGAAAGATACCGGTCCGTAGTCGAAGGTGCTGAGGGGTTGTCGCATCTTTAAAGGCTTCCAACGCAAACGCAGTGCGTCCAGGGTACATCTATCTCGTCAGGTGCAGTACTTGAGTGATATCTCTCGGTTTTTTGAAGACCACCAGGTACTGAGCATTTAAGCTGATGTTCCGATGTTATTTGTTTTTACTGAACAGATTTTGCACAATGTAGATGATGCTGAGCCGTCGATGATGGCTGCCTGTGGTAAAGAGTTGGGTGACCCGCGCATCCGTCTCCGCCATGAGATCATCCAGAACTACCAAGGTGTCCGGTTCCAAACCGGCCAGGTTGGGTGGCCCTTCCACGAACGTGATGTGGGGCATTGCTGCATACGCCGCCTGCCGTTCTCCGTAACACCACACGACTCGGGCAATGGGTGGAGCAATCATGCTGTCGGCGTGTTCGAGGAGCTTCCTGACGAAGTGCGTTTTGCCGGAACCCGTCGGTCCTGCAATGACGCAGGTGAAGGGATGTTGCCACCGGGGATCCATGGTTGGAGGTGTATCCGCTGTTGTTGTAACCCACTCTTGTAAATTTGGTACGAGTGAACTGGGGTCGTCGTTGCGTCGAGCTTTGGTACCGTTGTCGATGGGTGTTCACTGTGAGTGATGAAATCCGGTGGATTTTCAGACGTAGTGGGTGCACTTGGTGTGGGTGTTGACTCTATACTCGGTGTAGCCTGTACACGTGATGTGGTGGTGATGACTGGGCTCGTTTCCGCCACGGGGTTGACTGGTGCTATCTGTAGACTGGTTTGACTGGCGGCTGGTGGTTGTGTCTTTGGTGGGATGAGTAGAGTGCTGAGATAGGCTACGTCGTAAAACACACCTCCGCACAACACACTCAACAGGGTTAGCAATATCACTACAAAGCCCACTTGTGCTTTGCGCGTTTTGGGCGACGCCGTGTTCAGAGACGATTGCACTGTGTTCATGGTCGAACGTGGAATGAAGGATGATGGCGGTGGTGTCTGGTTTTATAGTCGTTTCACCTGGTTGGCCGCGACCCATGAATTGAAGGAACTGGGCCAGCCTTGCCATTTGACGAAATAAAGTTGGATGCCACGTCGACGTTCGGTTTTTAGGATGCGTTCCACCGTGTAGTAGTCTTGCTTTGTTTTTACAACAGGTTGTAATTCCAGTTCGTAAAACGTCCCTAGCAACGGTTCCTCTCGAAGATCTTCCAGTTCATAGACTTGCCGCTGTCGGGGTAGGCGCCGTTTAATCCGGAAGTGCTCATCGCTCCAGTTGGGCAAGTAACTTTTCTCGAACTTGCCCTTGACTTTACTGATCCGTACAGGATCCCCGACCATGAACTCCTTCTTCGGCATACGCGGCGATTGTATGGGGTACAAGACACGCCGGACTTGGGCTTCATTGCGTTGGGTCACGGTAATGGGGGCTCTCTGTATACTTCGGTGATAGGCTCGATTGTAACCACTGACAAGTTTCGGGAGAACATCGATGTACCGCCTTGTATTCTTATAGGTGAAATATTTATACATGCGGCCTTTTAAAGTCCTGTTGAACCTTTCCACAACAGAAGCCTTGGTCTCGTTATAGGTGTGAAAGAAGACCTTCTGTTTTTTGAGAAAGGCTTGGAACGGTCTGTTGAGGAATTCCGTGCCTTCGTCGGTTTGCAAATACAAGGGTTTGCACCCGGTCTTGAAGATGTCCTTGAACGCCGCTATGAGATTCGCCCCCGTTTTCGTCCGGATGGGTACCACCCACGCATACTTTGACAGGATATCGATGCACGTCAAGATATACCGATTCCCATCGTTGTGTTTGGCAAAGGCGCTCATATCGACCAAATCCGCTTGCCACTGGGCATCTATTCCTCCCACGATGACCCGGTTCCGTAGAAAATGGCGGCGGGCAGCTCGATGTAAGGTATAGGTGTATTGTTTTTTTAACCAATTTCGGACGTGTGCCCGTTGTATCCCCTGAGGTTTGGCCGCTGGATAGAGAGCCGACAATGCACTATAGGCCGCCGGACTGTCGGGTCTGTAGTATAAGTTATCCAACACCTTCTCCCAGCGCTTCATGGTGACAAAATGATAATGGACCCGGGGAGTATGGTTTATTTATAATGAAGTCTGATGTTCGGGTTCTACCACCGTTGTATATATCCTAGGTTGACCGAGTCTAGCCGGATAATCAATGGCATCGTCGTCTGGTTCATTGCTAGAAATTTGTTCATTGGGTTCAGCCAGCGCGTCCTCAATAGCACGAGACCACCCCAACTGAACAGCTGACCGCTCGTCCGGTGTAAACAGCTGGTCCACAATAGGCACCACTTTCTCCAAAGCCGTCCAAAGATCGGGGTCTAGGGTGAAGCTTTGCGTGGGATTGTGGTAACGCCCCACACGGGCAAAGAAGGGTCCACGGTGTACGTAGTTGGCGTTCTCGATGTGGATGAGGTCTCCGTCGAGCTCACCGTTCAACACCCGTTTAAATTTGTTCCAGCCATCACGGTGTAGAGTAGTGGATACGGTCTCAGGGTCCGACCAGCAAACGTCTCCCACGATGGTGACTTTATCCTCATAGAAGTGTAACCCCACCTCAGGAGTGAGGGGAAGAACGGCTCGTAGGACTGGTGACATGGTTGACGAAATGCCGAATGACGCACACGCTGACTGTCTCTCGTATTTATGGTGAAGTCTCACTGTCATTACCACAGCCTTAGGGTCAATAGGGCAAAAACCATGACGAGGCCAACGAGCCGTCGGTGGTTTCGGCGTGAGCGCTCGTGGTCCATAGCCCGGGCATCAAGGATGGCTGTCATAGTCCAGTAGTGGTGGGTGATAGCACACCCCTCCACCGAGTCCACGTTGTTGAGGACCGCTTCTGTGAACTCTTTTAGCATCTGGCGTCGCCCCTCGTTGTCGTCGCCATCTGCTAACATGGATCGAACCACTGCTCGGTAACCCGTGAGTGAATTAACCACGGTTGCATGCTGTAAAACGCGAGCCGCATAGGGATAGGTGTCCGTCATGGCTCTGCAACCGTAGGAATCGAGGTGTGGGATCCAGAGCAGTGTGTTTTATAGACCCTGTCACACATGCGCGCCTATACGTAGCTCTACGGGATACATGCATTCCATACATGCGGTGGAAACCCGGATGTTGAAAGTACATGCATAAGGTCTAAGGAAGAATTGAAACTCTTCTGTGTTCGGAGGTAGTTTTAGTGAAACCCGAAGTGACGTCACACACACTTGCACAGAACCCACACCACCAAACCACAACCATGGACCCATAGGCGTTTAGTACCCCAAACACACTCCCATGTGTATATTTCTATACTACGACCAGACTGCGCATGCGCAGACTCTTGAAGAGGGACGAACCAGGAGTCCAGACGGATGCTCCTTCACGACTCCATCGGACCCATAGTGGCCCATGTGGCCCACAGTGTCTATTTTCATACCCTTTTCCCACAATTCCCTGTCTGCGCATGCGCAGAATGTTGAACACGCACGACACACTAGTCCAGGCGGCTGCCCCTTCACGACTGCTTTACATTGATACCTCACTCGACTCCAGCGGACCATTAGGGGCTCCCCTAGACCCCAAAACGTCTATTCGCTTCCTAAATCGTAAACCTGCTTCAATTAATGCCTTTAAACTCCATTTAAATGCACAATCAAACGTATAAAACGGAAGTAAAACTAAAAATTATCTCCCCTAGGAGAGAGAGTTATCCGCCCCTAGGAGAGCTCTCACTCTTCCCAACGTGGTTACTATGTAAGACAAAGCTAGCCCATTCTCGTCCTCTTTCTCCTGTTTGCTCTCGAGCAGTGCACATCTAGGGAAGTGTTCAGATTCAATTACAACATTAGTTGTTGTTGGTTTGCTGGTGTATCCTTTATCAAGTGTGACTTGTGTTGTTTATTCGGAACTTACTTATTGTATTATGTCTGAGGTTCCGACTTCTATTCCTTGTCGTACGTGCGGGCAAAATTTGTCCCCATTGGACGCCCACACGGCTTGTTTTTCTTGCAAAGAATTGTGTTATCGTGCGTCCACGTGCACTGAATGTGTTTTATGGAACGCGGCGACTTGGAGGAATTATGCCCAAGCTCGTCGTGCTTTTCTGTTACATGCTTGTGATGACCCGTCTATTTCGGAGGTCGACAGACGGGTCTTAGAAATTTCTTTGGTTAATGATATGAAGTGTAATGAGGATCTTGACCGAGCTGGTCAAGACCCAGTTTCTCCCGCGTCGGTATATATTCCGCCAAGCGGGACTATTCTACACGATGATAATTCTGAGTTGCTAGACAGTTTGACCCGTACCGGAGCTTCATTGTCTAGGGTCGATCCAAAACCCGTTCCTTTGTCCGGCTTGACAAAGACCAGGTCGGTCTTGCCTGGCCATTCCATTGTCTCCGTCAGACAAAAGAATTCTTTGCCTCATGTTATTTCGCCTTTACCTATTGGTTTACCGCATGTTTCTTCTAGAAGGAAGAAAGCAAATAAACGTCGTCGTGTGTCAGTGTCTCCATTACGGGTTAAGTCGAAACATAGTTTTTCTAATTCCGTTAAATTTATGGAGGCTCGTTCGGACCTACCGATGAGTGTTCAAGTTGCAAACTTACGAGCTCCGGTTTCCGCGGTTGTTGATCCTTCACATCGTCGTTCACATACTGCTACACGACGCACACGTACACAATACCGTTCACGTTCTCGTTCACCGGTTCGGAATTTGTTTTCTTCTCGACGTTCGGTTTCACCACCGTATCGTTTGTTGTCACCAGTTCGGGATTCTTTTTCCCCGGTTCGACGTTCTCGTTCTCCGGTTCGTAGGTCACGTCCACCGGTTCATTTTGATACTAGTTTACGGCCTTCTCGTTCTCCGGTACGCCGTTCTCGTATTTTGACTGGTCATTCCCCTGATCCTTCACACCGTTTACCTCGGGTTTCGGCTCCTTCTTATCAAGATTACCATGTCCCTCATACGCGGACGCCATTTCTTGATCTTCCGATGGATTACGGGTTATCATCTTCTCATCGACGCCGTAGTACTCGTTCTCCTTCATCGGATTCATCGAGTTCGTCGGATGATTCTACCGCCTCTCTGGAAAGTTCGGCTGATTCTTCGAAGTTGCATTATTCACTTAGAATGCAGGCGCTTTCAGCGTTGGTTCCGGATATGCCCACCTCCTCCAAGGATATTTCATCTAAGATTAAATGTCGGACTGCGGCGGATTCTGCATTTACGTCCTCGGCGCCTGCGACGCCACTTACTTGCGCGCCGTCTCCGGCTTGGGTGGGTTGTTTAGAGGAGTTTGATCGTCAACTAGAGGATGACAATAAATTCAAGAAGCCTCGTTTTCGAGTTAACCATGCCCTTCATGATAACGTATTGCCCGACAAACCGCCCAAACGTGATCGTGATTTATCTCAGATTTCTAAAGCATCTAAGTCAACCCCGCTCGAGATACATTCCTCTCTCGTGGAGAATATTCAAGAGATGTTACTAGCAACGCAACGGGCTTCTTCGGTCACGGATTGGTTTTTGTTGGCTACTACCCGAATTGCCTTGGATCCTGAATTACGCCGAGACGATGGGTCGGCTTATTTGTCTCCGGGTCGCATTACCTATTTGCGGGGTTTCATTGACACCCTTGTACAGGCTAACCGTCAAATCATTGAGGCTAGTTCTTATTCGTATGTTTCGCTTCTCCAAGCGCATCGCAAAGCATTACTTAAGGTTGTCAAACCGGACGTTCCATACGTGGTTAAGGATCATTTGCTTCATCAGCCATTATCATCCAAGTCCATTTTCAACAATGCTATTGAGTCCCTCCTACCCGTGATACGGGAAGAACGGACTGCTCGCTTGATTGCTTCTGTGGCTCGTGGCGGCCCTACGGATCGTCGTCAGAAACGTTTTGGTCGTAGGTCCTCCACTACTCAACAAGATGGGGGCGCTCGGGGAAATTTTCGTGGTATCGACAAACCTCCACGAGGCCGAGGTCGCCGTTCCTTTCGTGGGAAACCTTCCAAGCGAGGTGGTCATTCCAACAAATGACTATCAGGTTTCCGTGTCCGATCAAGCCGAAGTTTTTCATCCTCCTGCTTTCCGATCATTCAGTCATCATGTCGTGGGCGGCCGTCTTCAATACTTCGTAGACAACTGGCGTCTCATCACGGACGACGCCTGGATTTTAAGAGTTTTGGAGAAAGGCTTCCTGTTCAGTTTTCGTTCCTTTCCCAAACTCATCGCTTGGCCACGCCCATCCCGCCTGCCAGTTTCCGCGGGTCACTTGCAGACTCTTCTGTCTTCGGTCAACACGCTCATCGACAAGGGAGCTGTCAGGGAGTTACCTCGGTCAGAGGTCAGTTTGGGGTTTTACAGCCACGTATTTTTGGTTCCCAAGAAAGACTCGCTCCAGATGCGGATGGTGATCGACCTAAAAGTGCTAAACAAGTTTCATCTCATCATCCCTCCTCATTTCAAGATGCCGACTGTTTCATCGATTCGGGCCCGCATACATCATCGGGATTGGCTGGCCTCAGTCGATCTGCAGGACGCGTATCTTCATATTCCAATTCATTCACGTCATCGGCGTTATCTCCGCTTCGTTATCAACGAACGTCGCTTCGAATGGCAGGTCCTCCCATTCGGGGTCAACATAGCCCCTTGGTTGTTTACCCGGATTACCTCTCCTGTCATGGCATTTCTACACCTGCGAGGTATTCATATAGAGGTTTATATAGACGACATCCTCCTATGGGCGGCGGACGAGTCCCGTCTCAACGTGCAAGTCCAGTTCACGCTTCTGGTGTTACGTCATCTAGGATTCATCCCTCATCCTCTCAAGTCAGAGTTAGTCCCGGCTCAAGTTCGCCGATACATCGGCGCAGTGTTCGATACTTATCATCAACGGGTATACCCTCCGGAGGATCGTTGGGACAAAATTCAGCTGTTGATCCGAAACTTTTTGTCATCAACGTCACGGACACGTCAACAGTGGCAAAGTTTGGTAGGTTTGCTCACTTCCACACAGGACCTAACTCTTTACGGCCGACTACAGGTGCGTCCTCTACAGTATCATCTGTATCCTTACCTACAGACACCTTCCATCAATCCAGCGGTGCCGGTATTGACGTCTCTTCATCCATATCTGGTCTGGTGGCAATCCCGGCTCAACGTCATGCAGGGCGTTCCATTCCGCTTTCCGGCCCCGAGTCATCATCTGTACACCGATGCGTCCGAGACCGGTTGGGGTGCCCATCTGGACGAATTCGTGGTATCCGGCAGATGGTCAACGTTGGATGCCAGTCTTCACATCAACCTTCTGGAGATGAAGGCAGTCATCCTAGCGGTGCAACATTGGAGTCATCGTCTCATGTACTCGTCTCTCCTCATAGCGACGGACAATTCCACAGTCATTGCGCACATCAACAAGTTGGGTACCACCCGCTCGCTACCAATGTTTCGTCTAGTTTGGGATCTGTACGAGTGGACTCGTATTCATCATATTCATCTCCACGCCCGCCATGTTCCGGGTCGGCTCAATGTCTTAGCGGACAGCTTATCTCGTCCGGACACCGTTCTTCAGACCGAGTGGCAACTTCATCCGGAGGTGTTCCAGCAGATCTCCACCATCTGGGAGTCCCCACTGATCGATCTGTTTGCTACGAGGAACAACGCCCAGTTGACCCTGTTCGTCAGTCCGATTTTGGATCCTCAAGCCTTCGGCATCGACGCCCTGTCAATCAATTGGGACAACTTCCTAGCTTATGCCTACCCACCGATGGCCCTAATTCTGGAAGTGCTTCAAAAGATTTCTCGTCACGACTGCATCATCCTGCTCGTAGTGCCGTGGTGGCCTCGTCGTCAGTGGTTTCCGGTTCTGATCCCGCTTCTCGCTGCTCCGCCTCGTTGTCTACCAGTTTGGCCCAGTCTGTTACGACAACCGCACGGGATTCTTCATCACAACCCGCGGTGGCTCAACCTACACGTTTGCAGACTATCCAGGATGCACTCGCAGACCAAGGTTTTTCAGCAGAGGTTGCGCGAACGATGGTCTCAGCCAATCGATCTTCCACATCGCAGCTCTATCAAGCGAAATGGGCCTATTTCGTCTCCTGGTGCCGAGAACATGATGCCGATCCCGACTCTGCCTCTGTTTCCCTAGTAGCGGACTTCTTTCTTCATCTTCATCGTGATAAGAAGTTTCAAATCAGCACCATTGAGGGGTATCGTTCTGCTCTGGCTAGGGTATTACGTCTTACTTCCGGTACAGACATTAGTCTAAACGATAATATCTCTGCGCTCATTCGCGCCTTCGCGTTACAGTCTCGCCGTACTCGCCAACTGTTACCGAAATGGGATATCGGTGTGGTTCTGTGTGCGCTGATTCGTCCGCCCTTTGAACCCTTAGAATCCGCTTCTATTAAAGCTGTGTCTTATAAGACTGCCTTTTTGGCGGCGTTTGCTTTGGCGTCTAGAGTGTCTGAACTTCATGCTCTTGAAAGATCTTCTATGACCTGGACGGCGGATTGGTCCCGCATTTCTTTTCGGCCCATTCCGGAGTTTATCGCCAAAAATGAGTCTGTTCGTTCAGGTCCGTGTGCTCATCGTTCGTACTCCATTCCTGCGTTGTCAGACTTTGTGCATGGTCTCGAGGACGATCTTTTGTTGTGTCCTGTTCGAGCCATTCGCCACTATCTTACTCCTACCGATTCCGCTCGCGGCTCTCGGCGCCTGTTATTTCTGTCTCTTCGTCCATCGGCTTTGCATGACATTACCAAAAATACCATCGCCGCGTGGTTGAAGAAAACCATTAAATGGTCTTATCAATTGGCCATAGACGCTCCCCCTCTGTTGTCGACTGCCTCTTCTCATGAGATTCGCGCCATTGCCACGTCATGGCCGTTATGGAAGAACCTGTCCCTCCTTGACATTGTCCAGTCTTGTGCCTGGTCGGCGAACTCCACGTTCACCAATTTCTATCTGAGAGATATGTCAGTCCAGTCAGATAGCATGACCACGCTTGGGCCGCTCATAGCTGCCCAGCACGTGGTCAAGTAAATTTTGCAAAAAAGGGGGGGGGCGGCATTTTGGATCATCGCAGCAAATCTGCAACTTGCTGTATCATCTCATCTCGTTCTCAATTATATCATTAGTCCACATTATCATGATCATTTATGAAGGAAATTATAAAGTCAGATGGACAACCTTGGACCTGTCATCATCAACCTAGGATGTAACTTCGTTCCAGATGTCAGACACTATGGTGAGTGTATTCCTTACCCTAACTGCGGTTCTGCTTGTGTCTTTCAGGTTGAGTCTGATGTCCTTCTGGATGATCTCAGCTGCGTCACCTACTCCCAGCTCACAAGTAAGCAAGACAGGGATGTAAGACGAGTGTGGACTGAGAAGGGTTCTATGGTGTAAATATTAGCACTCTGGGCTTTGTTTCCAGCGGTCCGAGTTGAACGGAGATCTCGGTAGAACTTCCATGATGGAGAGGGATTCTATGGTGTAAATATTAGCACTCTGGGCTTTGTTTCCAGCGGTCCGAGTTGAACGGAGATCTCGGTAGAACCTCCATGGTGTGGCTTGGCTCCCCTTAAGCCCGGACAATTAGGCTCCATCTAGAGCTTATAGGAATAGCCAAGTATCTGCATGACAGTGGCGAAGTCCCAAGAGTTTCATACAGATGCCTACCAAGAAGACCTACAGCCTTACATGGCAGAGGATTCGGACGTCTTGGTAGAGTTGCTGCCACACCACGAGCACAGCTACATGGATGTAGACATGCAAGATAAGTACAACTGTATCTTATCCACATTTTTAACCTTTTATGTCATTGACCAGGGTTTCAATTGTTTGATTATTGATGTCTCATGCTCATATCCATGTCTGTGTCTTCCCAGCGGTTACTTAGCCTGCCTTTGAATCTACTACATGGCCGAGGTTTTCCCTCCTCCATATGTTGGTACTGAGGCATTAATTGAAGCAGGTTTACGATTTAGGAAGCGAATATTAAACATTTATAAACAATGTTTCTATTCGTTACTAAATCAAACCTGCTTCAATTTAATGGGCCCTCCCGTCCATCCCCTCGTACCGCGGCCTAGTTCATTACTGGTCTCGGTTGTTACAATGAGAAAGAGGGCGAGAATGGGCTAGCTTTGTCTTATATAGTAACCACGTTGGGAAGAGTGAGAGCTCTCCTAGGGGCGGATAACTCTCTCTCCTAGGGGAGATAATTTTTAGTTTTACTTCCGTTTTATACGTTTGATTGTGCATTTAAATGGAGTTTAAAGGCATTAATTGAAGCAGGTTTGATTTAGTAACGAATAGAAACATTGTTTATAAATGTTTAATATTTCCATACACTTGGTCTACTGCGCATGCGCAGAATGACGTCAGTTCTACATCTTGCTCACCCCGTCGGATGCTCCTTCACGACTGCTTCACATTGATACCACATACGACTCCGTAGGACCAATAGTGGCCCATGGCGACTCCAAAACGTCTATTTCCATACCCTTTTCCCACAATTCTCTGCCTGCGCATACGCAGAATGTTGACAACGGCCGAGACACTAGTCCAGGCAGATGCGCCTTCACGAGTGCTTTACATTGATACCTTACTCGACTCCATCGGGCCACTAGGGACCCACTTACACCCCAAAACGTCTATTTCCATACTCTTTGTCTACTGCGCATGCGCAGAATGACGTTAGTTCCACGTCTCACCCATCCCATCGGATGCGCCTTCACGAATGCTTTACATTGATACCTCATACGACTCCATAGGATCACTAGTGACCCACCTCGACCCCAAAACGTACCCACCTCGACCCCAAAACGTCTATTTCCATACCCTTTTCCCACAATTCCCTGTCTGCGCATGCGCAGAATGGTGACAACACCGGAGCCACTAGTCCATTCAGATGCCTCCTCATATAGGCTTCACATTGATACCTGATACGACTCCATCGAACCATTAGTGGCCCACCCAGACCCCAAAACGTCTATTTCCATACCCTTTGTCTACTGCGCATGCGCAGAATGCCCATATTTCAACCCCAAACCCAGCCCATCGGATGCCCCCTCATACAGGCTTCACATTGATACCTCATATGACCAAATTGGACCATTAGTGACTGCCCTAGACCCCAAAACGTCTATTTCCATACCCTTGGTCCACCGCGCATGCGCGGAATGACGCTATTTCAACCCCGCACCCAGTCCATCAGATGCCCCTTCACGAATGATTCACATTGATACCTCATACGACCCAATCGGACCATGCAGCGTATTTGATGTCTGGGGACTACTTTATCTCCGCGGAAGCTTTTTTCCGCGACCGCATCACCGCCAGACATGACCGCATCACCGCGGAGGAATACAAGGTCAAAGGTTGCCGGACCTATAGGGGTCAAAGCTTGGCACCCAGCCAATGCTGATGCAATCCATAACCACAACGCCACCTGTCGCCACCAAGAGTTACCTCCCTGGAAAAGGGGACCTTTTTTCAGTAGACACTACTACTTAGTATCTATAATGTCGTGAAGATCCCATCCTCGTCGCCAAATATAATGTCGTGAAGTGGGAGATGACAAATCGAAATGAACAACTTTGAATCAGTGCAGACGAAAGTGAAGTTTAGTGCGAGTATTTTCATGGTAGTTTCAAAACCATAACTGAGCGGACATGGACATTACAGTATCTACAATGGACAATTATCCAGTGCATAACATATGAATAACAACGCTCGCCCTATTATTTAGGGTTTACCAAGGTCTAAGGAACAAGCATAAACTGGGCTGACCAGAAAATGATTACCAGTATTCAGCTTTATTTTAGGGGGTCTAAGGAACAAGCATAAACTGGACTGACCAGAAAATGGTTACCAGTATTCAGCTTTACTTCAGGGGAGACTCATTGAAAGTTTTTGTTGCAGTAGCAGAACATTTTGCAATCTGTTCGCCTTCGTCGTAATGATGGTAGGTCTAGGATTATGGTCGACGGCTGGATACTAAATGTCAGATCTGATGCTCAAATGTACCACTCACATCGTATTGTACAAGAAATCGTTCGTGATCTATTTTAGTCTAGTTGGAGTATATGTAAACTTTGATGTAATTACAAGAGACTGATTCGGGAAAATAATGACCATTTAATCTGAAAATATGCATTGAAAACAGCTCAATTTTGCGCTAAATACATGTAGCTCAAATACACAATTTTTGGTTGAATCCAACACGATTCCGTTTTGAAGTCAAGATATCGACACAATTCATGCTAATTTCAACACAATTTGTGTTATTTTCAACATAAGCCTGGTTCTGCATATTCAGTAGAATTTATTTCCGCAATGTATGTAAAAGTCTTGACTTATCAAGGGATAACCTCCTATACCATGTCACGGTCATCCCTTGTAAATTACATATAAAGAAAACCCACAACATAGCTTCAATTGAAGAAAATGACGCCGATAATACGACAATTGCCAGAGATAGAACTGTATTTAAATAAATGGGACATACTTTGATATAGTGTAAGCCTTGTTTTCTAACCTTCATCTTGCGCGTCATGTGCAAATGCATGTTACATTTCGGACAACATTTTAGACAGTAGCATTATTTGCTTCGCTAAAGGAAAAAAAAACGAATGGGAGTTAGTACGTTTACCTCTTCCTGCAATAACATACGAGCCCAAACGACGTTAAGGTTACTGTATCGAGTCGAAGCTTCAAAATCTCAAAAAAAAATTGTCTTATACCAGAGTACACAGTCAAACCTACAAGTTGGGGGAATAAGAAATTATAACAATTATAGCATTGTAGTAAAAAAAACACGACTTTTTAAAATTCAAGGCATTCGTTGTGCAGTAGGCTGATTGGTTTTTGGCCGTTTTCTCCGTTTTGTTTTTCGCCAAAAAGTGGGTTTTCCCGTTCTAATTTCTCTCTTGTTATTTGATGTACAAACATGAACTTTGGACACAATATCAATCATGTAGATCTTCAAAAGGTTGCCTCAAATTTTAAAAGTTCGGCCCTGTTAATGAAATATTTATTATTTAGTGGAGAGGGGTCGAGTTTTTGTAGATTTTTCAATCTTTCAACTTTGCACGACGATAAAATAACTTCTAGGCCCTAACTAAAAAAACTTAGGCAACCTATTTTTTTCCAATAGTTCATTATTCCAAAAAAAAGCAAGTTTGTTTGATGAAAACTGAGAGAGATATTAGCGCGTGATTTTGAGGACTATACTTTTCTAAATAACATCATTTATCTTTAAATAAATCGATTCTTGTAATAAATTCGAGAAAGTTATTTATCTAAATTCCTTGAGTCAAGGGCTTTCAGAAAATGTATATTTTGTATGGATACAAAAAAAGCACTGCCCCGTAATTAAGCAAAATTATGATACGAACACGTACGCAACTGGGATCCGATGCAGTAACCTTAAATCAAGTCTAGAGGTGGTCATTTTTCGATAGAAAAATTCTTTCAGAAGTTAATCGCACCCCGTTTCTGTAAACCCTGTCTATCCCGCTTTTCAGCGTCAAGACAGTATTGAACTTTGGTTGATATATGAACTGAAGTATTGACCTTTGGCTGATATATGAATTCTAGTATTGACCTTCGCTGGATATATAAATTGAAGTATTGAACTTTGGTTGATATATAAATTCTTGTATTGACCTTTGGTTGATAAATAAATTGAAGTATTGAATTTTGTTGTTGATATATGAGCATATTGTTGATATATGCACTGATCTAAGGGGTCACGTCCAATCGATCGAGGCGGTTTCTCGATTAACGAGTAAAACCGATAAATATCTCGTCTCGAAGGGTCCCGGTTTATCTCTATCGATTGTTGTCCCGGTTTGCTCCCGGTTTTCTCTCGAAGTAAAAGTCCATCTCGATCCCCCTCGAAATAAATCGACTTGCTTCGAGAATGGAATCCAGATGCCTTCAAATGAAGGTTGAACCATTTGGAAGATGTATGCTCGCTCTATATGTACTTCTCTGTGGCAGCGAGACGAATCCCGGCGAGTACATGTGCATAAAGCCATGGATAATGAAGTACATTGAACATTTTTCTTTTAACATTATTTTGTTATTCCGTCTAGAGATTTGTAGTCGCAAACTTGCTTCGACAGCGTAATTTTGATGTATGGAAAGGTAAGAAAAAAACATCACCAAGTGAATTACATAAGTTGGCTCGAACCAGTTTTAGAATTTGAATCACTTTATTAGATATGTCCACGAACTGCGAATTGTAATAAATTCTACGAGTCTGTAATAAAAGTCCATATGTTCTTCTGAAAGTATATCAGAATGGGAGGTTTTGCTTGATATTACTTATTTGATAGGGTCTTGACTTGAAAAATTATTGTACATCGTCTTTGCAACGATTTCCCCGGATTTCAGAAACACAGCACCTTTTAAGACCACAGGAAAGGTTGGTTAATGCATTGGAAACCGGATAATGTAAACATAAACGCGCGATCGAAGTGTTTGAGCATTCCATATAAGCTTTTCACACTGACAACACGTGGTATTGTTGTAGTGAAATGTATATGAACGTTGATTTAAAGCCTGATTGCACTCTGAATTGTGCGCTAATTACTTTCATTTCCCTCTCTCTCTTCGCTGTTGTTTCAAGCCGACGGTTTTCACGGACCGACTGTGGTGTGAATTATCAACACCTCTTGTTCCGATTGTCATTATGCCCCCCCTCTAATTAGAGGGGGGGGGGCATATAGCGATCGCTTTGTCCGTCTGTCCGTCGGGGCGTCTGTCCATCCATCCGTCTGTCCGTCCGAATTTCTTGTCCGCTCGATATCTCGGTTAATAATTGATGGACAGGATTGAAACTTGCATGGAATGTGACCAGTGTTTCGTAGTTGTGCAGCGTAGAGTTTTTTCCGAGTTCCGGTATAATTTTCAAGAGTTATGACCCTTTTTCTGTAATCTCTGTGGATGGGACTTGTCCGGGCTGGATCTTGGTTAATATTGTATGGACAAGTATGAAATTTGCATGATATGTGGTCAGTGTCCCACAGTTGTGCAGCGTGAAGTTTCTCCGCGTTTCGCATATATTTTCAAGAGCTATGGCCCTTTGTTCATCAAGTCTGTGTGAGTTGGGACTTGTCCGGGCTGGATCTCGGTTAATATTGTATGGACAAGTTGGTTAATGCATTGGAAACCGGATAATGTAAACATAAACGCGCGATCGAAGTGTTTGAGCATTCCATATAAGCTTTTCACACTGACAACACGTGGTATTGTTGTAGTGAAATGTATATGAACGTTGATTTAAAGCCTGATTGCACTCTGAATTGTGCGCTAATTACTTTCATTTCCCTCTCTCTCTTCGCTGTTGTTTCAAGCCGACGGTTTTCACGGACCGACTGTGGTGTGAATTATCAACACCTCTTGTTCCGATTGTCATTATGCCCCCCCTCTAATTAGAGGGGGGGGGGGCATATAGCGATCGCTTTGTCCGTCTGTCCGTCGGGGCGTCTGTCCATCCATCCGTCTGTCCGTCCGAATTTCTTGTCCGCTCGATATCTCGGTTAATAATTGATGGACAGGATTGAAACTTGCATGGAATGTGACCAGTGTTTCGTAGTTGTGCAGCGTAGAGTTTTTTCCGAGTTCCGGTATAATTTTCAAGAGTTATGGCCCTTTTTCTGTAATCTCTGTGGATGGGACTTGTCCGGGCTGGATCTTGGTTAATATTGTATGGACAAGTATGAAATTTGCATGATATGTGG
>JAVTVY010037610.1:0-16608 GCA_036873755.1 Hanleya hanleyi
CCATTGTTTTCACCGTGACCGTCGTCTATTGGACTTGTATAACTTTCGACTGCAGGACCTCACCTATCTGTCTACTTATGCTGAGAACATTTTCACAGACCAGGTCACAGCGTTCAAGTTGAATATGACATTCGGGTATATTTTACGGCACAAAGAGACGGATCAGGTGCGGTATTATTATCCCAGCAATAATACCTATGTGTTTGACCAGCCGTTCACGGTGACGGATGCCATTTCCCTGGAGCCACTCCTCGCCCAATTGACTACGTTGGATCCATTGGAATGGGCGCGGTTGCAACGCCCCAATACCCAATGGCTTGTGGAAATGGTGACCAACGTCACATTTTTCGTCACGAAAATGAGAGATCATCCTATCGGTGCTCCTGTACTACTCCCTCCTTGGCTGCTTCATCGACCCGGACTGTATGCATTAACGGCAGGGATCAAGGGGCCCTACAAAGACCGGAAATGTTTGTTTCGGTGTTTGGCCGTGCATGTGGACGGGTGTGACCCCAAGGCTTGTGACAAAGTGGCCAATCACTATTGGGAGCAGTATTTAGAGCAGCAAGACTTGGATGAGCGGCACTTCCGTGGAGTCCCGTTCAAGAATTTGGATGACGTGGAAACACTGTTCAACATCAATATCTTTGTATACCGATTACAATGCGAGGAGGATACATTTGTGGCTGAATTGGTTCGTCGTTCAACAGAACGGTATGCTTCTACGATGAAAGTCAATGTTTTCGACTACAATGGCGTGAGTCATTTTTCGCTGATCTACAATATGAGCCAGTACGCCCAGTCTTACAGTTGCGCCCAATGCCATCGGGTGTTTCACCGTTCCACCGACTTACATCGACACGAGAAGAGTTGTGACAACAGTGTGAAGCGAGTATATCCTGGTGGTGTGTATCATAATACGCCTACTATTTTCGAGGAACTGGCCGATGAGGGTCTCATCATACCGGAGGGGGACCGTTATTTCCCCTACCGGGCGTGTTATGATTTTGAGGCCTTGTTGGAGCCCATGGACCTGTTTTCAGCGAAAACACAGTGGACGCAGCGCCATATTCCCCTCAGTGTCAGTATTTCCAGCAACGTACCTGGCTATGACGCTGCTCCGGTCTGTTTCGTGTCTACCGGGGATTCCCATGAGTTGATCACCCGCATGATGGAGTATTTAGAGCAAGTCAGTGCGGCTAGTACGGAATTGTTGGTGTCCAAGTTTCAGGACGTACTGGACCAACTGGACGACCGCATTCCTGTACCCGGTGTAGCGTTTAGTGATGATGAAGAGTCCGAGTCGGAGTCCGAGTCCCTGCAGTCGGAGCCCATGGAGTCGCACGATGTACCCCTACCGAAACCGTATGCGGAAAAACTGAAAGCCCGGTTCGTGCAGTACCTGACTCAGTTACCGGTGCTCGGGTTTAATTCTGGACGTTACGACCTCAACATGGTGAAGGAGTTTTTGTACCCTTACTTGGCCCAGGCGAATACCATCAAGTCCGTCATCAAGAAGATCAATAATCATATGGCCCTCACTACCACATCACTCCATTTCCTGGATGTACGGAACTACTTAGCACCTAATTATACCTATGATCAGTGGGTGAAGGCCTATGACTGTGCACAAACCAAAGGGAGGTTCCCTTACACCTACATATCGACGCTCGACCGTTTGCAGGAAACACAGTTGCCACCCCGGGATGCCTTCTTTGACGATTTGAAGCAAGTGGAATGTCCGGAAGACACGTACCGGGAACTACAGCAGGTATGGAATGACCAACACATGCAGACCTTGCGAGATTTCCTGGTGTGGTATAACAACTTAGATGTGGTCCCTTTCCTCGAAGCGGCCGAGAAAATGGTTCAACTCTTTCGGCATCAAATGCACGTCGACATCTTCAAGGAGTGTTTGAGTTTACCGGGTCTGGCGCTTCGCCATCTTTTTCAAGCGTGTCCTACGTACTTCTCGCTGATACAGCAAAAAGATGCGGACATGCATGATTGTCTAAAGCAGAACATTGTGGGTGGACCGAGTCTTATTTTCCACCGTTATCACGAGAAGGACGTCACTACTCTCCCCGGTGGAAAACCCTGTGCTAAGATCATCGGTTTCGATGCCAATGCCTTGTACCTGTGGTCTCTGGCCCAACCTATGCCCAGTGGACATTATACACGTTGGTTGGCAGATGGGCGGCATTTTACACCGCAACGCGCTTCTTACAAGCATCTGGCTGACCAGTGGTTAGATTGGGAAGCCTATCGACGGGGAGTTACTATACGCCATCAGACCAACGCCACAGAGAAGCGCATAGGAGATCGTCGACTCCCCCTCGATGGGTTTGCCCTGGTGGGTAGGACACCGACCGTATTCCAATTTTACGGTTGCTATTGGCACGGCCACGGATGCCATTTCAGCGCTGGACGCTTCAACGACCGACGTGGAAAAACACCGGAAGAATTACGGGAAGAAGTGGTGCAGAACGGTGATTATGTGAAAGAGAGAGGTTACCATCTGATTGAAATGTGGGAGTGTGAATTTCACACCATGTGCCAGGCCCTGCCTCATTTACGGCGTTTCCTAAAAGAGCGCGAGTACCCGTTGAGTCGTCGGCGACTCCTGAGTCTACCACAGATATTCGACGCCATTCGTTCGGGGGACCTCTACGGCTTTGTCGAATGTGATTTGCATGTTCCCGACACTCTCAAACCTCTGTTCGCCCAGTGCCCGCCCATCTTTAAGAACACGCTGGTGGGTCGAGATGATATTGGGGACACCATGGGGGCCTATGCGGATCAACACGAGTGTTTGCCTCAACCTAGACGCATGTTGATTGGTAGTATGTGGGCAGAGAAAATCTTGCTGGGCACTCCGCTGCTGCAGTGGTACATGAGCCACGGTCTGGAAATTACGAAAATATATCAAGTGATACAGTACGTACCCCACGCCTGTTTTGCGAAGAATGCCGACATTGTGACGTCTGCCCGTCGTCAAGGGGACCAAGACCCGAGTAAGGCCATCATCGGTGAATCGTGGAAATTGACGGGCAATGGCTATTATGGGAAAACGGTCACCAACCAGGATAAGCACGTGAACGTGAACATCTGTACTACTACTCAAGCCCGCAAAAAAGTGAATTCTCCTCTGTTTCGGTCCGTGGAGGTCATCGATGACGACACGTATGAAATCACTTTAGCCAAGAAGACTATCCGTTACAACTTACCCCTGCAGATTGGATGTATGGTATACCACGTGGCCAAGCTGAGGATGCTGCAGTTTCTCTATGACTTCATGGGTGTCTATTTTAATCCATCAGACTGGCAACTCATGGAGATGGATACGGACTCGGCCTACATGGCCGTCTCTAATGCGGATTGGCAGTCCCTGGTGAAACCGGAGTTACGGGCCCAGTATGAGGTGGAACGGGACCAGTGGTTACCTCGACGTGACCATTACCAGTATGATAAGCGTACACCCGGGCTCTTCAAGCTGGAGTGGAGTGGGGATGCTATGATTGCTCTCTCCTCCAAGACGTATTACTGTTACGGGGGAGACCAAAATAAGTTTAGCTGCAAAGGGGTGAACCGGCGCGATCCCAACATCGACAAAGCCTTGTACCTGAACGTGCTGCAAAGCCAGGCCAGTGCGAGTGGCACTAACCGAGGATTTCGCGTGGTGGACCACCAGATGCGGACGTACATCCAGCAACGAGACGCCTTTACTTTCTTTTATCCGAAACGGAAAGTCCTGGCCGATGGCATCAGTACCACTTACCTGGACTTGTGAACATATATTATCTTATACCCGGACTTGTGAATTCTAATGGACATACATATTTGGACTCTAAATTACTCTCTATATACATTACACCATGAACTTGTTTGTCATTCTTTTGAATAAGTACTCGATATACGTCAGTTCGATGACTCGGTTTAACTGTTATATACTCCACTGTGATTTCTCTCTCTATACATACGTTCACCTCAATTCTTGTTTGCAACGTTCTTATATACTTGTACATACATTCTTAAATGTTCACCTTAATAAATATTTGAACTTCACTTGGGTTTTCATGAAGTTTTTTATTGAACACCACCCCCACCGAAACATTCGTACTAACCATGCTCCGAGCAGGTTATATCATGGTGTTAACACCTATGTTGGGTTTCTGGGTATTGATGGGTCACATCCCGAGCACTGAAAGAGTTCCAAATGTTTCCCCTTACACGTCCGTATGTTCAACCGCCGGGGTGTTTCCCCGCCCCGCCCCGCCCCGCCCCGCCCCGGCCGCAGCGCGCGCGCGCGTCATCACCGGCAGTGCCCGCGCGGACGCATGTCAGGTCAAAAGGTCAAAGGGTCACCTCCAGGTCAGACGGTCCAATGTCCAATGAGACAATGTTGCGGCATCGCTATAGTCAGAGCTTGAGCACAAAAAAGGGGATTCTAGATGAACCTGGGAAAGATGGGCAGGTCCATTTGGACCAATCAGCGGTCGAGAAAAAGAGCCAATCAGCGGTCGAGAAAAAGAACCAATCAGCGATCGAACAATCAGCCAATCGAATTGGGGTACTCACGGTGTGCTTTCGCTGACGTCCGCGCCTACATCTGGGTTCTTGTATACCCGGGTAATGTTTTTCTGCACATGGATGGGTTACCTTTGGCTCCATTCTAGGCCACTGATTGGCTAATACGGTGTTCAAAGCCACTTTCATGCATTATGCTCATAGAACTTATAGTCATAATCTATACGTGTTGGACGAGTCTCTTCATTCACCGTATACACGTACCTCAATGAAATGCCCGCTCCAAACCTAGACCAAAGACACGTACTTGGTCTGTAGGCTGATTTCATTGGCTCTCTATTTTTACTATAGTGCTTTTGCATTCTAACCTTGATGGGTTACCTAGAACTTATAGTCATCAATAATCTATACGTGTTGGACGAGTCTTTTCACTCACCGTATACACGTACCTCAATGAAATGCCCGCTCCAAACCTAGACCAAAGACACGTACTTGGTCTGTAGGCTGATTTCATTGGCTCTCTATTTTTACTATAGTGCTCTTGCATTCTAACCTTGATGGGTTACCTAGAACTTATAGTCATCAACATAATCTATACGTGTTGGACGAGTCTTTTCACTCACCGTATACACGTACCTCAATGAAATGCCCGCTCCAAACCTAGACCAAAAACACGTACTTGGTCTGTAGGCTGATTTCATTGGCTCTCTATTTTTTACTATAGTGCTCTTGCATTCTAAACTTGATGGGTTACATTTTGGCCCCATCCTACACCACTGATTTCAGTTTGACTGAATCTCCACATTGGGCATTGATGCATTAGGAATAAAACACACAAGACAGGGTTTTTTGGTGAGATCTCATTTTTTATTCAGTGAACAACAACAACGTGAGAACAACCACGTGAAAACTCAAGCCCAGAACAAGGGGCTTGTAATTAACTGAAGCCCAGAACAAGGGGCTTGTACATTGAAGCCCAGAACAAGGGGCTTGTAAACTTAAGCCCAGAACAAGGGGCTTGTCATTAACTTAAGCCCAGAACGGGGCTTGTACATTGAAATGATGGGCGGCCCAGTCATAGACGAGTACATCGCGGTCCTCGGCCTGGGGGTACTCGTCAAACATCTGTACGATGGTAGATAAGGGTCTTCCCCGGCATCGATGGTACAGGTAAAACAAGCAATATTGTCCGCACACGCCACTGGTCAGGCTTTGCAACGTTTGACTGTTCCAACACCACGTCTCTGTGCCTTGATCCATGAAGTCTGTTAAATCGGGATGGAGGGGTGGCAGACCGTACGGGTCAAAGTATTCGCCCTGCTGTTCTGTCAAGTACACGGCCACCCAGTGTTCACCGGGCCGATCCATCGGGTCCGTGTTGAGAACGTAAGCAGCCGGATACATACGGTCTAATGGAAACACATCTCGGGCGAACACCCCTTGAAAGACCCTACGTGTCTCTGGGTCATTCTCCAGCACGGTGGTTATCTGGTCTGTATCCATGTTAGGTGGAGAAGTCACACAGGACGTTGCGCGCCTTGTCCACTTGAATGATGTTGTCAAACTCGGCGTAGCAGATCACATTGACGGTGGTCGCCAGGGCTCGTGCAAAGTGGATTTCCAACCGTAAGTTGCCTTGCTTGGCCAGGGCCAGCTGATGGTCGTTCTCTAAGGTGGGGGTCAGATCGAAACAGAACAACGTGTATCCGTTCGCGTAGTCCTCCCGACTGATCATATTCCCTTCGTCCTGGTTGATTTGACCGGTGGCTGTAAACAGGCTCTGATAGGCTCGAATGAAATTCCTCCGCCCAAAGTTCGGTGTTAAGGCCGTGGCTGGCACCTGTTGTCCATCCACATGCAGGGCCACAAAATTGATGCCGAAATGTTTAAAGTCAAACGGATTCTCTGGGTAGGCTCCGCTGAAACTGGTATTTTCCACACAGGCCAGGATCAATCGCTTGGGTAGTTCCCCCAGGAACAGGTTTTCTTTGTTGGCGCCCATATTTCCAGCAGGCACAGAGAACACTTTGGTTTGCACACGTCGGATAGGGTACTGGGCTGGTTTTGTTTCCAAGGCTTTCATGTGTCCCAATTGAACGGCTGGATTCGGTTTCACTTTTCGGACATACAGGACTGCGTCTTGGATGACAATCTTATAGTCCGCTGCATGCCCCTCTACGTTAGTGGCCATCAAGGCGAAGGTCGGAGGCGCCCGTATCAGTCGGATTTTGATGGGGATCTTGTTCAAGAGGTACCGGTCCTGCATGAACATGTCTGCATGCAGTCGACCCATCATATCCACCGAGGCACTGTTCGCAGTGAAAGCCTTCCGTTTGTTATATCCCCCATTGTCCGCCGTGTCCATGTGCTCGGCTGTGTCCCTGTAGAATAAAGCGGTTGTCAGCTGAGATTTTTTAGCCTCTCGGCCATACGACAACAGTGTCTCGATGTAGGCTCGATAGGGGTACGTGTTGGTGGAGTCACTGATGAGTTTGTCGCTGAGAAAAATATCCACCTGCTGAAACATCGAGTGCAGCCAGAGATTCGTCGGGCCCACCGTTGCTTGGTCAGCGATTCTGGTGCCAGCTCCATTGACCACCTTGGCTTTCACATACAAGTAGGTATGGGCTAAATCCACATAGGCCGTATCCGCATTACTGATGGTGAACTCGATGGGCCCGGTTTCGTTGATGCTGGAGAGCGGGAGATGTTCCACCCATAATCCTTGTTCGACACTGGTTTGTGTGGGCGGCACGGTCCACAAATCAAATTCACTGTTGGTGGAGGGGCAGGACTCGGCGTGGATTAAGGACATGTTTTAAGAAAAGATATCCTTTGTCTTCTTGGATGTGCGTCGTCGCTGGGTCGGTCGTCGACTGGTGCGTGATCTCGGTGGGGCAGCTCTTTTATTCCCTACGGTGCGTTGTGCTTTGGCCACCAAGACGCCTCCCGCTTCTTTGGCCCGTCGTTTCAAGGCTTGTCGGGGTGCTGTGCCCCCCAAGACATCACCGGCCACTTGCAGTCCACTGCGTACCGCTTGTTTACCGATTGCTTTCACCCCACGCGTCACCAAGGGCAGGAACGTTTTCACAATGCTGCCGAGTATGTTCCCCAGACCATGTCCTCGTTGCATGCGTGCACCGCTAAATACCGGAAAGCCACCCCCGGCCTGTTGGGCATAATAGTCGGCATAGCTGCGTGCATCGCACTCGTAAGGTACTTTCATTATGCAAAGTGGGGAGCACGTGCTTGTCGAAAATGAAGTGTCAGCACCACTTTTCCTCGTTCGAATGCCACCGGTCGTCCCGTGTCATCTCTTATATCCACCGTGATCGTGTTGATGTCAGTTTGTCGTACGGGCAAGTAGAGCATGTGGGTAAAACTGTGGGTGACTTGACCTCCATACTTTTTTTTAATGGGGACCACCCGTAACAGAGGTGTGTTGATATCGCCCACGATGTGGTTGTCCACCACGTCCGAGTAGACGTAGAGTCCGTACATACCCGACTTCATATCCATCGGCATCTCGCCATGGTGTTGGTTGGGACCAGCGAACGTCTGTAGATCGAAACCCAGCATTTGCTGTAGTGTAGGACTGAGTTTCACATTCACGGTATCGGTGACGGTAAGCTGTGCCTTGTCGTTGTGTACGTTGACATCGAAGAACACGTTTTTCTTGAAGCGCAAGGCTATCAGGCGTGTTGCACTATCCGTCACCCCCCGTAGCGCCTTATCATGCATCAGTCTTGACAGCCCACCCATGAACTCTTTGGGGGTATCGTATTGGCCTTCGGGCAGGGTGAGTCGGGTGTTTTTGCCTTCGTAGGTCACCTCGTACCACACTTCATTGGCTCGCACGTTGTACCACGAGTAAGGGTATTGGATATCCACGAGGGCACATTCCCAGCGTCCAGGTAAATGTAACGGTTGTGGTAACTGGGTGACGTACTTGGCCACGGTGTTGTCAGGAAACACATCCAGCGAACTGTTACTGGGTAGGGTCAGGTAAAACATGGCGACTGAGCTGTCCTGCTGCTGCTGTTGGTTTTAATAGGTCTTCCAGGCCTTGGGCGGTTGTGTGCGGCGTCGTGTTCGTCGCGTTGACTTGCTACGTGTCACGGCTCTGGAGATGTGGGGTGTCTTGATCAAGGGTGTTTTTTTATAGGCGCGAAAAGAAGGTGCCCGTTGTGGTGGTGTTTTGGGGGGTGACTCCGGTTCCCATTCGGCTTCCCAAGAAGGTAGTGGGCCACTCGGCGATTGCTGGGTTTGCTGCATAAAGGCCCAGCGGTGGGGGTTCCCCACCAATTCCTGTGGTACATGCATGTCTTTCAAGCCTTGAGCGAAGACCTCCCATCCTCGAGGATCCGTGTGCGATCTGCGTTGACGCATCAGATCATTCACTAAATCCGTCATGTGGGTCCCGGGGACCACCTGATTCTGTACCAGGAGTTCGCCTTTATCATTCCAAGTCATGTTAGGATTCTGTTTCATCCGTTGTAATACCAGGCCAGCTTGTTTCTTGAACGATGCAGGTACACTCTTCAGCACTTCGTCTTCCACCCACTGTGGGGCTGTGGGGGCTACCCCTGGTAATGGCGGCTGTTGGAACGGTGCTGAGGTCGGCGGTCTGTCACGTGGTGGTGGTGGTGGTGGTGTTGCTGTTGCTGGGGTAGACAGGGTTTTGTATTGGTCCATGAACGTCATGTATCGTTGAAGCGTCTCATTGTACCGTTGTACTTTCTCACTGTCGCTTAACCCCGGTCTCTGTAAGATCTGTTGCATCTCTCCATCGAGGGTGTTTATGGTCTTCACCGTAGGTGGGACAGGGTAGGGTGATTGGAGGTTTTGTAGGAACCGTGGCTCGACGAGCACCATTTTTTTCGTGTGGTTCATTGTCGGCCGAAGAGTCCACCCAGTACTGGACCCAACACAGAAGCGGCCAACGGTGCTAAGATGGCCCCGAGAAAGCCGCCTTTCTGTAACACCTTTTTCTTTTGTGTTTGAGGGACCCGCTTGTGGACTAGGGTTCGGAGACCTGTCTTATGCTTGGCCAACTTGGTCTTCTGAGCCGGAGTCAGTGGTACGTTGCCTTTTAACAGGTTGTACCCGATCTCGCACAGACAGCGTACAAGGTCAGGGTCCGCACCGCGTACAATGGTTCGGACTAACTCGGGTGGGGCCGTCTTCAATACACGGAGCGTGGGAGCGTGCTTCCGTACTCGCGCAGACATCCTGTACAACTAATGCTAGAACCCACAACGCTGCTCTTTTTATCTACCTCAGAGAACATAACCCTGCTGTGGTATTCATTCTTTTTATTATTCCCCATCATCAAAACACACAGACCCCAGCTGGGGGAGCCATTGTGGATGTGTTTACATTATTTTTGCATGTACACGTGGTGGGTCTCTCCGGGAAAGATGCCGGTCCGTAGTCGAAGGTGGTCGGGGGTGGCTTGCTTGAGGTCGAAGAGCATATACCCGTGCTGAGGGGTTGTGGCATCTTTAAAGGCTTCCAACGCAAACGGTGTGCGGCCGGGATACATCTGTCTCGCCAGGTGCAGCAGTTGAGTGGTATCTCTCGGGTTTTTGAAGACCACCAGGTAGTGGGCATTTAAGCTGATGTTCCGATGTTCTTTGTTTTTACTGAACAGATTCTGCACAATGTAGATGATGCTGAGCCGTCGATGATGGCTGCCTTTGGTAAAGAGTTGGGTGACCCGCGCATCCGTCTCCGCCATGAGATCATCCAGAACCACCAAGGTGTCGGGTTCCAAATCGGCCAGGTTGGGTAGGCCTTCCACGAACGTGATGTGGGGCATTGCTGCATACGCTTCCTGCCATTCTCCGTAACACCACACGACTCGAGCAATAGGTGGGGTGATCATGCTGTCGGCGTGTTGAAGGAGCTTCCTGACGAAGTGCGTTTTGCCCGAACCCGTCGGTCCTGCGATGACGCAAGTGAAGGGATGCTGCCAACGGGGGTCCATGGTTCGAGGTGTATCCGTTGTCGTGGTAACCCGCTCTTGTAAATTTGGTACGAGTGAACTGGAGTGGTGGTGGGTACAACGTCGGTCGTCGTTGTCTGTACACTGTCAGGGGTGATGATGGTGGTGATGGGTACAACGTGGGTCGTCGTTGTCGGTTCACTGTGAGGGATGAAATCCGGTGGGTCTTGAGACGTAGTAGGTGTACTTGGTGTAAGTGTAGAGCTCGACTTGGCTTGTACACGGGGTGTGGTGGTGACTGGGCTCGATACGACTGGTGCTCTCTGTAGACCCGTTTCACTGATGGCTGGTGTTCTCAGTTGGTTAAGTAACGTACTGACATAGGCTACGTCGTAAAACACACCTCCGTACAACACACTCAGCAGGGTTAGCACTATCACCCCAAAGCCTACTTGCGCTTTGCGCGTTTTGGAAGACGCTGTGTTCAGAGACGGTTGCACCGTGTTCATGGTCGGACGTGGAATGTAGGAGGACGGCAGTGGTGTCTGGCTTTATAGTCGTTTCACCTGGTTGGCAGCGACCCAGGAATTGAAGGAACTGGGCCAGCCTTGCCATTTGACGAAATGAAACAGTTTGCCACGTCGACGTTCCGTTTTCAAAATCTGCTCCACCGTGTAGTAGTCTTGCTGTGTTTTTACGACAGGCTGTAATTCCGTCTCGTAAAACGTGCCTAGCAACGGTTCCCCTTGAAGATCTTCCAGTTCGTAGACTCGCCGCTGTCGGGGTAGGCGCCGTTTAATCAGGAAGTGCTCATCGCTCCAGTTGGGCAAGTAACTTTTCTCGAACTTGCCCTTGACTTTACTGATCCGTACAGGGTCCCCGACCTTGAACATCGCCTTCGGTGCTCGTTGCGATGGTATGGGGTACAAGACACGCCGGACTTGGGCTTCATTGCGTTGGGTCACGGTAATGGGGGCTCTCTGTATACTTCGATGATAGGCTCGATTGTAACCCCTCACCAGTTTCGGGAGAACATCGATGTACCGCCTTGTATTCTTATAGGTGAAATATTTATACATGCGGCCTTTGAATGTCCTGTTGAACCTTTCCACCACGGAAGCCTTGGTCTCGTTGTACGTATGGAAGAAAAACACCTTCTGGGCTTTCAGAAACTGTTGGAACGGTCTGTTGAGGAATTCCGTGCCTTCGTCGGTTTGCAAATACAAAGGTTTGCGCCCGGTCTTGAAGATGTCTTTGAACGCCGCTATGAGATTTGCCCCCGTTTTCGTCCGGATGGGTACCACCCACGCATACTTGGATAGAATATCGATGCACGTCAAGATATACCGATTCCCATCGTTGTGTTTGGCAAAGGCGCTCATATCGACCAAATCCGCTTGCCACTGGGCATCTATTCCTCCCACGATGACCCGGTTCCGTAGAAAATGGCGACGGACAGCTCGATGTAAGGTATAGGTGTCTTGTTTTCTTAACCAATCTCGGACTTGGGCACGTTGTATCCCCTGGGGTTTGGCCGCTCGATAGAGAGCCGACAAGGCACTATAGGCCGCCGGACTGTCGGGACTGTAGTATAAGTTATCCAACACCTTCTCCCAGCGCTTCATGGTGACACAATGATGATGGACCCTGGCTCTATCGTTTATTTATAACAAGTTTCTACCACCGTTGTGTTGGTTGACTCAGTTCAGCCGGGTAATCAATGGCCTCGTCGTCGTCGGGTTCATGTAGTTGTTGTTCATGGGGTTCAGCCGCCGCTTCTCTCAGGGCACGAGCCCACTCCAACTCGTCTGATGATCGCTGGTCCGGTGTAAACAGCTGGTCCACGATAGGCACTACTTTCTCCAAGGCTGTCCACAGATGGGGGTCTAGGGTGAAGCCTCGCGTAGCATCTTGGTAGCGGCCCAGACGTGCGAAGAAAGGTCCACGGTGTACGTAGATGGCATTGTCTATGTGGATGAGGTGTCCGTCGAGCTCATCGCTCAACACCCGTTTAAATTTGGTCCAGCCGTCACGCTGTAGCGTCACCGTATTCGATACGGTCTCAGCGGGCGCCAAGCAAATAGCTGCACATTCTTCCACCAGGGTGACTTTATCTTCATACACGTGTAACCCCACCTGGGGTGTAAGGGGCAGGATGGCTCGTAGGACGGGTGACATGCTTGGTCCAAATGTCGAACGGTGAATGACACACACTCTGTCTGACCCTGGTATTTATAGTGTCAATACCATAGCACCAGGGTCAATAGGGCACAGACTAGTATGAGGCCAACCAGCCGGTGCTGGTTCCGGCGTGAGCGCTCGTGGTCCATAGCCCGAGCATCAAGGATGGCTGTCATATTCCAGTAGTGGTGAGTGATTGCACGCCTGTCCATCGAGTGCACTCTGTGGAGGACCGCTTCTGTGAACTCGTTCAGGATCTGGCGTCGTCCCTCGTTGTCGTCGCCATCTGCAAACATGGACCGGACCACTGCTCGGTAACCCGTGAATGAATTCACCACGGTGGCATACTGTAAAATGCGAGTGGCATGGGGCTGGATGTCCGCCATGGCTCTGCAACCGTAGAAATGAAGGTGTAGGAGCCAGAGGGACGTGTTTTATAGACCAGATGTAGCTCTGATCATGTTGTATTACAACATGGCCGCCAGCCACCATCTTGTATTACAACATGGCCGACCAAGGCCGCCATCTTGGTACCACACTTGACCTCAGTGACCCCTGTGACGTCATAGTTACATCCGGGTGAAAGTTAACTCCATTTACGCTAACGCTACTACTAGCGCTCTCGCAATGCGACGGGCGTGCTATCCTGAATTATTCCATTTAAAATCGCCAATTTTGAGGTGAAAACACCTCATATTTCAGTGTAAACATATGAAGGTGAACGATAACCTGAACCAGCTCGATACAGCATACTCGCTGTTCAAATACGTAGTAGTAGACCAAATCTGGTTCTGGTTATCGTTTATCGTCATATGTTTACAGAGAACAATAGGAATTTTCACCTCAGAATAAAGTGGTTTTGCACAAATGCATTACTTTACGGCCAGATTTTTTTTGAGAATCACGAGAATCAGTGCCTTGAATTTTTTCTAAGTATACAATATAATATTGTACTCTATGCCAATTGAACAATTTCTTGTAGTGAAAGTATTTTATTTTGGTACTTCTGTATTGCACCTGACCTGAGGTCATTTTCCCATCTAAAGATAAAAGGTCCTTTACACAAATCTCAACAAAAATGTCACACTCATCCTTCGCGCGTGCGTTTGCCATTTGGTATCACACAAATCCGCATAATATATATCTCTGGTTCAAGGTCTGTTCATACGGCTTGCCTTGTAGATCTTTCAATGCACCAAACCTGTAGTGATAGTTGTCAAGAATTGGTAGAGATCGTAAAAATTGTAATTTTCGAAAAGTACGTTGAAGACACATATTTTAACATAATCTTGCTTAGTTTTGGTCGCGTATATGTGAAATTTGACTGTAATTTGACAATATTTCGTTAGAAAGTATCCCCTTTCTATCAGGATTTCAATTCAAGACATTGAAAACCCGGAAATTTCATCACATATGAATCGTCGATGAGGCGATCGGTGTCCCTGATTATGAAATAATCAGAGGATGCATTTTTGAAACAATAACGAAAAATATATATATATCCTCGTACATTTTGGCGTACGCTGCGCTCAAAATTTTACTTAGGTCTTCATGTCCAAATAAGCCAAAATTGGTACATACCACTGCTCAAGAACCCATAATAATAGCTGGCAGAGATCGTTGTACAGATGGTAGAGATCGTTTGAACTGATAAAGATCTCTTTGGATAAAGACCCTGATCAGGAAGCACTCATTGTTTTCATTCACAATGCGGCAGAATGGCAAATACGTGCGTAATAATTCAAGGTTAGAAGTAAATAGCAATGACCGCTCCGCTGACTTTATGACAGTGGGATATTTCTCTTCGTATGACTCGGTTGTCGGTAATAACGGAACTTACTATACAAAAAAAATTTAATCACCTAATATATTGAACATTTATGAGCTATTTCATCACCAGTAAAAATTTGTCAAAATAATGAAGTGCAAATACTCAATGTTTCGTTGCACAGATCGACAAAAATCTGGACTATACCCTCTCTGCGTTTCTGAACGTTCGAACTTGAACAGATTGGTTGAAACCAATGAACATCTTAACATGTTCTTCTTTATTCCTTGGTATAGTCTTTGGTCCAGTCATGATTTCGTTTTAAACGAAGAGTATTAAATGCAGTAAAATTGGTCATTGATTCACTAAACTAGGCAAGGCGAATATACTGTCTTCATCAAAATGGTTGGTGCATCGAGAAAGTTGATTTTTCTGGCGAATTTGGTGGATTCCGTGAATATTTCCTGTATATTCTTGAATCTACAGAGGATTTCTTATCCACAATCTATCTACAATGCATGGAAGTCTGGCAGTGTGCCTAGCATTAATATAGACACAATCCTGGAAATCATGATCACGTAGAAGCGCCCGTCACCTAAAAACACCATTTGTATTGATGTGTTTCAATCACGAAATATTTTCCCCGCAATTTATAAACCTGATGAACTCGGGAAATTCGAAATTGTCGAGGGAGAAAAGTTGCGTTTTACTGAAAAGTATATACGGGTACTATTTTAAAACATTTGTAGAAAAGATATATGTATGTGACAGGAACTGTGCAGATTGGCAAAAATAAGAGTTCAGAGTTTTAATTTTATAATTAGAAGTGATAAATTCATCCTAATATATTTTTTGAGAAAATGTGTATTTAATAAAACTCTTTTACCGAGAAGATTTAAAAAGCGCTGTCGTGATTCCGTCACGATTTGTTTGTGATTCCGTCACGGACTAGACTTAACCCCTGTGATGACCCAATCGCGCTTTTCTCTCGAGGAAAACAATCTTATCATCCTAGGGTACTGTATGTTAGTAAGAGATGTCATATAAGAATAATCAGATTGAAACAGATCAGCAACAAAATAGACAAACACTAGTCAAAACAAAGGACTTTTACTGTGATTCCGTCACGGACATTTCCAAAGAATATATAACGAAAAATCCGCAATATTTCAGAGGATATTATACCTTTTTGAAACTTGACAGCAATAACTAGGCTATAAGACGTAGAAAATATGCTTATATAGAATAAAATTTCAATAACCAGCGCTTCAAACTTTAAAAGTACCTTCCGAACCGTGATTCCGTCACACTGGAATTATATGAATTCTAATCGACCGCACGTTTAACAAGTAACAGTGGTTGTCTTTTCGAATTGAACAACTGTTTCCGGACATGGTGAGGTGTTTGTCCGTTTGCTTTTACTTTGAGTTTCTGTGTCGGACTTCACCGATAGACGTAAAACGTGATGTTATGGTTGCATAAAGATGTTGTAGATGCATGGAAAAGCGCGATATTGTCCGATATTTCCATACACAAAAAAAAAGAAAAAGAAATGCAGCTTCGTGTGTATTGGGCATAGGGAGCGAAAACCCTTGGCACACTATTGACCTTCCAGACTAGTCCCAATATACTTCATCAAAATGGTTGGTGCATCGAGAATTTTGATGTTTTTCTGACGAATTTTGTGGATTCCGTGAATATTTTCCGTATATTCGTGAATCTACAAAGGATTTCTTATCCTGTTGAATTTTGATCCGCAATCTATCTGCATTGAAAATCTGGTAGTGTGCCTAGCATTAATATAGACAAAATCCTGGAAATATGATTCTAATCGACCGCACGTTTAACAAGTAACAGTGGTCGTCTTTTCGAATTGAACAACTGTTTCCGGACATGGTGCATGGGGTGTTTATCCGTTTGTTTTTATTTTGAGTTTCTGTGTCGGAAGTCACCGATAGACGTAAAACGTGATATTATGGTTGCATAAAGATGTTGTAGATGGAAAACCGGGATATTGTCCGATATTTCCACAAAAAAAAGAAAAGAAATGCAGCTTCGTGTGGATTGGGCATAGAGAGGGAAAACCCTTGTCACACTATTGACCCATCACCTTCCACAGATGTTCCATGCGATGCGAGCAGTAATCACTACATCTTCATCGTTCAAGCTTTGGAACGCAAACCCT
>JAVTVY010037611.1:0-16804 GCA_036873755.1 Hanleya hanleyi
CCACTGTTAGCTTTGTTTAATGAAAGTAAAGCTGTACCACTTATGGCATCTGGAAGAATTTAGAGATTGGCACTAACACTGGCTGCTTACAATTATTCCATGAGCTATAGACCTGGAAGCCAGAATTTTTCAGCCGATGCCTTAAGCAGGATACCTCTGCCTTGTACCAGTGTAAACGAGGTAATTCCAGGTGACACAGTCATGCTGATGGAGCTTGTCAATAACGAGAAGTCACCTGCTAGTTCACGTCAGATCCGTTTATGGGCGGATAAAGATCCATTACTGTCACATGTACCCCACTGTATATTGAATGGTCACTAGGAAACTCCTCAGAGTTGGTCTGGAGTTGAGCAGTCTGATGACAAATCCTATGTTAAACGTAGGGATGAGTTGAGCGCACAAGATGTCTGTATCTTGTGGGGGTTAAGGGTTGTAGTACTGGTCAAAGGTCAAAAGCTGAGTTACATGAATCACATCCTGGAATGTCTGTAATGAAGGCTATTGCCAGAGGATATGTTTGGTGGCCAGGCTTGGACCAGCATATCGAATTGTGTGTAAAGTCATATAAAGTATGCCAAAAACACTGTACAACGCTTCTCATGTCTCATACACCGTAAAAATTTGTGACATGTTTAACGTCTCAAAATGAAACATCATTTTGTCCCAACTTTTGAGACATGTGAGTACGTATATGTTTCATATTAAAACGGCTTCATGTTTCAAATTGAAACACGTGTCTTTTTCACATGTCTTCAATAAGCACATGTTCGTTTGAAACATGTAACGTTCTACATTTTTAAACGTGTTCTGTGTACATGTCTCAAGCTGAAACATGTTAGAGCCGACTACATGTTTTAAAATGAAACGTCTAAGCCCAAACATGACTTTGTCCCAACTTTTGAGACATGTCACAAGTGAAACGGATCTGTACATGTCTCAAACTTGGAAGTGTTTCAAAACAGTCTACATCCCATTACGTGTTTCAGGAGACTGTCAGACTGGCATGTGCATGATACCGGTACTGAAATGAAAACATTCATCAAAAATCAACATACATCAAGTTTTATTCTCTTATATTCGTTGGAAGTCAAACTCAGGAACATGTATTGTATGAACAAGCAATAACCATATACAGAAACACATAAAACAGACTGAGACTGCTCCTCAGGTTAACTCAAACCTAATAATGATTTCAAACAGATGCATGATTGGTACATCAGAATCCCTGATGTGAACCCCGTTACCATAGAGTGAAAGCTGTTTATAACAATAACATTATAACAATAACATTATAACAATAATGTGCTCAAGGTTTGATTCATTTATATCACTGATTTACACTTAGAAGTTCAAGATGATTTACTCAACTTGCCATATTGGTCCGTTGACACGACATTGTCTGATCTGTGATAAAGTATTATCCCATATTGTATTCCATGTCTAATCCGGCACACTGGAAACATTTCTGAACATGGGTACTGTATTACTTAGGCCTACAAATATGGAATTGCTGAATGATACTGCCTTTGTTGTTTTTCCTGACATGCTACTCGCGATTAACTATTTCTGTTTCGGGGTGGCTGAGATTTCATTCCATTTTGGGGTGTGGAATACGGATCGCAGATGATTATTAAAATAAGGGCTGAAGAGCTGGATTCGTCTCGAGTTTTGCAACAGTGATCACATTGTGGGATAAAATAAAAACATTGTTGACACTAAACACTATTTAATATTCCAATACGTATGAAAAATAATGTCTATTCTGTCTCCTTCTGATTTATATATGCCTCTATGTTTCCTCTTTTTACAGTGTAGACGTAACGATGCAACTATTTGAGGGTTGTGACACGTTTCACTCGTGTTGCTGTCTCACTATAACGGTCCGAAAAGCTGTTTGAAACATCAACGCTGAAACACGTGCAACCGAGTTGCAAGACGACATGTGTCAAGAAAAGCGGAGTACAAAATGGATAGTGCTGTCTGATGCATGGAATTAGATACCAGGTCGTCTTCACACAGTTCTAACCGTACCTCCGAAATGCATTACGACAGATAGCTTTAGCAATTTGCAAACAAACATATGATTACCACTGGCTTCCAAATATTTATTTCTGGTCTTTAGCGACCCGCAAGATATATGTCGGTATTGTGGATTAATCGACTGAGGAATTAATTGAATTATTTGCATAACAATTTAACTCAATCAGGCCTAGGGTATTTGAGGCCTTCCCAGGCGCCATTTCACTCTACCCCTCTCCTTTCAAATATGTCATTGCTCATTGAGATAGAGGTCTGAATCTTCTAACAACATAAGTTTAACTAAAAATTGTGAAAAAAATAAAATAAATTTGCATGATGGCCGCTTTGAAGACTTCACAGTTACGTCATGTTCCAAATATGCATTTTTGGCCGGTTTTTTTGTAACATTTTCCCAGCCCAAATTTTGACTCTTCACTGGAACCCTACATGGCCGACATTTTGAATTTAAGAGTATTGGCTCAAAACACATTGTCATATTACGACACACCAACAAAATATATAGTAATGTTGCCAGAAGAAAAGTGACACTTCACAATGTGTAACAATGTGTAACAATGATTAAATATGCCCTCAACAAGATTACCAACGTGGTCAAGGAGGATATCGGAGGCATATTTGAAGTACTCCGCTGACAGGTTGTCTAGACCAGGAGATTTCCCTAGTTCAAGGGATTCATGTCACATATCAAAGTTCGAGGGACGTTACGTGGAGTATTATCCTCAGAACCGGAATCGATAAACTGCATCACACAATTCTTATGACAAGTGGAGCTGTTAGAGTTTAGTAGAGACGAATAGAATTGCTTCCACATCTCAGCAATAGCATCTTGTCTAGTTGCGTTACCAACGGAGTTGGCTAGATCGCATTTCATCCGATTATCAAGCTATATTTCATTCCAAAAGTCCGAAGCTGAATTTGTGAAGAGTGCAGTTGCAAGTGCATTAACGTGTAAAGATGCTTCCTGTCTTCTACAACGGCGAAGAGCATATTGAAATTGTAATTTAGCACGACGCATGTATAGCGCGACAGGGCCTTCACGAGGGCTTCCGCTATCCCGCCACAGAAGAAAAGACATCCTGGCAGCGTTGTGGTGTTCTTTCACAAAATCATTCCAGCCAGGGACAGATTTATGGGAAGACGGACTGTCTTCAGGAATGCTAGCATTGCTGCTTGCCAGCAGTGTCTGTACAATACATTTGTAGTAAGAGTTCAACTGGTCGCAATGAGAAATATGCTCTGGGGTATTGAGACAATTACCGGTACAATAAACAGCAGCTGGGGCTTCAGCGAACGAAAAGAGCTCTTGAGTTATCAGCGAATACTGATTAATGTCGGATTGGGTGGCCTTGTCCCAATTAACAATTTTCACTCTATGGTAACGGGGTTCACATCAGGGATTCTGATGTACCAATCATGCATCTGTTTGAAATCATTATTAGGTTTGAGTTAACCTGAGGAGCAGTCTGTTTTATGTGTTTCTGTATGGTTTTTGCTTGCTCATACATGTTCCTGAGTTTGACTTTCAATGAATATAATAGAATAAAACTTGATGTATGTTGAGTTTTGATGAATGTTTTTATTTCAGTACCGGTATCATGCATATGCCAGTCTGACAGTCTCCTGAAACACGTAATGGGATGTAGACGGTTTTGAAACACTTCCAAGTTTGAGACATGTACAGATCCGTTTCACTTGTGACATATCTCAAAAGTTGGGACAAAATCATGTTTGGGCTTAAACGTTTCATTTTGAAACATGTAGTCGGCTCTAACATGTTTCAGCTTGAGACATGTATACATAACACGTTTCAAAATGTAGAACGTTACATGTTTCAAACGAACACGTCTCATATTGAGACATCATTAAGTCATTTGAAAAAAACACGTGTTTCAATTTGAAACATGAAGCCGTTTTAATATGAAACATATACGTACTCACATGTCCCAACAGTTGGGACAAAATCATGTTTCATTTTGAGACGTTAAACATGTCACCAATTATTACACTGTAATGGCTTAGCAGAAAGAGGTGTCAAAACGGCTAAACGTGGTCTTAAAAAATGACCAGTAGTACTTTGGAAACAAAATTGTCACGTTTTCTTTTCACCTACAGAAATGCTCCCCATACCACCACTGGGATATCACCCGCTCAGCTGATGTTGAACTCCGTACACCTTTAAGTCTGGTTTATCCAAACTTGAAGTCTAAGATTGAGCACAAACAAGAGAAACAGAAATTATACCACGACTGCCATGCTAAAGATAGCGATATTTGTGTTAACCAACGAGTGTTTGTTCAGTGCAAGAAGACGTCCATAAACATACCCACTCTCCTGGTATGTTCTGACCCGACATTGTCTGAATATTTACTGTGGTCATATTCACAGTTCCGTAAATATATGTAGTATATATATACGTCAGAGCAATGTTTCGTGATAATTTCGGGAGTTATCTTCGATAACTCCACAGGCATATCTCTCATCAGGGGCCGCCTTTTAATACAGGAAGGTGTTAGCCATCAAATCTTCGATTTGCGTAGCAGTTCCTTCAAGTTTCTCCTCCTCTTTAATCATCCGTTAGAAGTCAGAAAAAATATTCATATTTCCAATGACTGGTGTTGGTATAGAAGAAAGGCCCTTGGGCAGCAGGAAGATGTCTCCATGGGACAGCCTCAGTTTAGAGATGTTTCTGATGTATGTCATGGCTAATGCAAATCTCGCTTCACGAGATCCATTTCCACATATTTCAACATATTTCATATGTTTACTTTTCTTGGATCGTTGTTTCTGTAGAGGTGTCTAGTTTTCATTCTGCCTCTTCGAGTCAGATTGAATTCAGTAGAGTCTGTAATTGACTGCGAAGATCTGTGTAAGTTTCTCCCTCTTTCAAAGACACAAGCCGGCGGGTATGGACAGCAGTAGGATGTCGTCATCGGACAGCCTCAGTATAGAGATGTTTCTGATGTATGTCATGGCTAATGCAAATCTCGCTTCACGAGATCCATTTCCACATATTTCAACATATTTCATATGTTTACTTTTCTTGGATCGTTGTTTCTGTAGAGGTGTCTAGTTTTCATTCTGCCTCTTCGAGTCAGATTGAATTCAGTAGAGTCTGTAATTGACTGCGAAGATCTGTGTAAGTTTCTCCCTCTTTCAAAGACACAAGCCGGCGGGTATGGACAGCAGTAGGATGTCGTCATCGGACAGCCTCAGTATAGAGATGTTTCTTATGTTTGTCCCGTCTAATGTCAATCTCGCTTCGCGAATCCTTATCGACATTTTTCAACATATTTCATATGTTTACTTGTCGTTTCTGTTGAGACGCCTGATTTTCATTCTGCCTCTTCAAGTCAGATTGAATTCAGTGAGTAGTCTGTAAAATCTGTAAATTGGCTGCGAAGATCTGCGTGTTGTTGAATGGAGCGGTGTATGCTGAATCCAGTGCAAGAAGATGTCTATAAACATACCCACTCTCCTGGTATGTTCTGACCTGCCAACCTTTTCTGTTGGCGAGTTACATTGGGATATAGTAGGACGTCCAGGAACCTTGATATTAGAAATATCTCCAGGGTTAATTCTGTCCAATCCATCCAAGCTTCGCTTGATTTTGGTAATAAAGACATGTATGGTACGTCCTTCTTATGGAACGGATCATATAGGTATTTTCGGCTATTCCTGCCTAATAAGTTCCTATTAGACAATTGTATGGCATATTAGGTTTAGTAACTTTTTGTGCGTTCACTTGATATTAATCTCAGGGATTTCGACGTAATGTATGTTGTCATACAGCTGAGCGTAGGCTTCAGCTATATATAGATCCTTGTCTAGAATAACAGTCGTGTTATTCTTATCCAATATGGTGATAATTATATTCAAGTTATCGGACCTCAGTTTACTGGCCGACTTCCGCGCTCCCCCGTAGATGAAGTTAGCTCAAGCCTTGTGGCATACAAGATCGCTTCTCTCTTGCAGGAAACAAGCCTATGTTTATGTATACTATGATTGTCTTTTTGAATTTGGTGCTAATACTGTTATATGGAATATGGAATAGGTCTTTGGATTATGGACGCGGATATTCTCTAATGGACGACGGCTGAATTATGGATGACGGATTAGACGCTTGTAATACAGATAATTCGCCGTGCTGTTCAATCCAAGTGGTGGATGGAATTCGGATTTGCTGTAGAATGGATGTGTCTTTTGGATTGGTGTAAAATCGGAAAATCGTTCACTACATCGCATGTTCTTGATCATCCGTTTAAAGTCAGAAGCTTGGCTAATTCCAATTTTCGACATTTTTCAACATATTTCATATGTTTACTTGTCTTGGGTAGTTTCTGTTTAAGTAACGAATATATCCGGAAGTATACGATATTAAATATCGGTTATACTTGTATTGAATCTCCAGAACGTATTCGTCGGTTACTCCCGTTGAATAATATGGCCGAAGTGCCTAATTATTGGTGTTATGTCTGATCTTAGTCTGTCCTGCATACTTTCCATTGATGAGCTTAGTTGGATTCTACTGAACAATGCTGTTCACGGCGGCCTACCGATCTACCAATCACTGCTGTGTAATCTGACTAATCAGTATCAGCTATTTCTACCAATCAGCGGATAATGAGTCGATTTGTTATCCTGTCATATTTGACCGCGTCTCGCGCACCGGGGCCCCGATTCTCCAGCATTCAGTCAGTCATCATACGCCGTTCCATTCAACAACACTTACGCAGATCTTTGCAGCCAATTTACAGATTTTACAGACTTCTCACTGAATTCAATCTGACTCGAAGAGGCAGAATGAAAGCTAGACGTTTCAACAGAAAACAACAGAAACGATCCAAGAAAAGTAAACATATGAAATATGTTGAAAAATGCCGCAAAGGATCTCGCGAAGCGAGATTGGCATTAGCCAAGACATACATAAGAAACATCTCTAAACTGAGACTGTCCGATGACGACATCCTACTGCTGCCCAAGGGGCTTTCTTTTGTACCAACATCAGTCATCAGAAATAGGAATATTATTTCTGGCTGTAAACGGATGCGATGCAGTGAACGATTCTCTGATTCTACACCAATCCAAAAGACACACCCATTTTACAGTAAATCCGAATTCCAGCCACCACTTGGATCGAACAGCACGGAGAATTGTTTGTATGCCACAAGACTTGAGTTAACTTCATACGCGAAGCGTATACGGAGATCACTCAGTAAACTGAGGTCCGATAACTTGAATATAGTTATCACCAAATCGGATAAGAATAACACGACTGTTATTCTGGACAAGGATCTACATATAGCTGAAGCCTACGCTCAACTATATGACAACATACATTACGTCGAAATTCCTGAGATTGATATCAAGTCGACGCATAAAAAGGTACTAATCCTAATATGCCAATTGTCTAATAGTAACTTATTAGACAGGAATACCCGAAAATACCTATATGATTCGTTCCATGAGAAGGACGTACCATACACGTATCTACTACCTAAGACCCACAAAATCAAGCGAAGCTTGGATGGATTGGACAGAATTAACACTGGAGATATTTCTAATATCAAGGTTCCTGGACGTCCTATTATATCCCAATGTAACTCGCCAACAGAAAAGGTTGGCAGGTACCTGGATTTCTTTCTTCTTCCTATTGTCAAGAGACAAGAGACGTCTCTCATGGATACTTCCCACTTCATTAATGAGCTGGAGAAGGTACATGTATATGTACCAAAGTCGGCCTTACTTGTTACATATGATCTCACGTCACTGTACACGAATCTTAGTTTCGAGGAGATAACTGATGCACTGGAAGCTGACCTACGGAACCACAGCGATATAACATACGACATAGAAAGGCCTCCGGTTGAATAATTGGTGGATATCACCAATCTTATCCTACGCCACAATGAATTTGCATTTAATGGCAAATTCTACCGACAGATTGTCGGGGCGGCGATGGGGGTGGCCCCCTCTCCAGAGTTATGCGACATCGCGATCTTCAGACACATCAAACAACTATTAAACAGGTTCCCGCAACGAGATAACATCCTGTTTCATAAACGATTCAGAGATGATGGATGCATTATATATAATGGCCCGGAAAAGGAGATAGTAAACTTCTTTGATATGGCGAATACGGCACATCCATTACTCAAGTTTACGTACGAGATCTCTGATACGAATGCTACGTTCCTAGACACGGTTATTTTCAAAGGAAAACGATTTCAGGACAACTCGACGCTGGACATCAAGTGCCACACCAAACCGACGGAAACCTATCAATACATCCACAGAAAATCAGCACATCCACAATCTTGCTTTAAGTCCTTTATAAAAGGAGAGATTGTGCGATACGCCAGAAACTGTAGCAACCACAGTGATTTCTTGGAAAAAGTTGCCGTTTTTGAAACCAAACTCAGGCTGAGAGGTTACGAGAAAAAAGAAATTCAAACCTGTATCTCTGAAGTCCACCACTCGAACAGAATGAGACTTTTAAGGCGAAAGACTAACAGCCGAAATGGACTAATCAAGACGAATAAACCAGTGCGTTTCATCACGACATTCCACCCTGCTGCCCATCATGTCACGAGGATTATTAGGAAATACTGGTATCTTATTTAAGAGAACAAAGAAACCAATATGATATTTCCTACCCGCCCGACCTGTGTCTTTAAAAGAGGGAGAAACTTGAAGGAACTGATACGCAAATCGAGGATTTGATGGCTTACATCTTCCTGTATTAAAAGGCGGCCCCTGATGAGAGATATGCCTGTGGATTTATCTAAGATAACTCCCGAAATTATCACGAAATATTGCTCTGACGTATATATATAGAACACATATATTTACGGAACTGTGAATACTACCACAGGAAATATTCAGACAATGTCGGGTCAGAACATACCAGGAGAGTGGATATGTTTATGGACATCTTCTTGCACAGTTAACCTGAGGAGCAGTCTGTTTTATGTGTTTCTGTATATGGTTTTCGCTTGTTCATACATGTTCCTGAGTTTGACTTTTAACGAATATAAGAGAATAAAACTTGATGTATGTTGATTTTTGATGAATGTTTTCATTTCACTACCGGTATCATGCATATGCTAGTCTGACAGTCTCCTGAAACGCGTAATGGGATGTAGACGGTTTTGAAACACTTCCAAGTTTGAGACATGTACAGATCCGTTTCACTTGTGACATGTCTCAAAAGTTTGGGCTTAAACGTTTCATTTTGAAACATGTAGTCGGCTCTAACATGTTTCAGCTTGAGACATGTATACACAACACGTTTCAAAATGTAGAACGTTACATGTCTCAAACGAAGACGTCTCATATTGAGACATCATTAACTCATTTGAAAAAAACACGTTTTCAATTTGAAACATGAAGCCGTTTTAATATGAAACATATACGTACTCACATGTCCCAACAGTTGAGACAAAATCATGTTTCATTTTGAGACGTTAAACATGTCACCAATTATTACAGTGTAATGGCTTAGCAGAAAGAGGTGTCAAAACGGCTAAACGTGGTCTTAAAAAAATGACCAGTGGTACTTTAGAAACAAAATTGTCACGTTTTCTTTTCACCTACAGAAATGCTCCCCCTACCACCACTGGGATATCACCCGCTCAGCTGATGTTGAGCTCCGTACACCTTTAAGTCTGGTTTATCCAAACTTGAAGTCTAAGATTGAGCACAAACAAGAGAAACAGAAATTATACCACGACTGTCATGCTAAAGAAAGAGATATTTGTGTTAACCAACGACTGTTTGTTCGAAATTATCTCAAGGGTCCACTCTGGATCCAAGGTACAGTAGCGGAACGTTTGAGTTCCAATATGTTTGTGATTAGGTTAGCTGGTACTGGTAAATTAGTTCACAAGCACCTTGACCAGATAGGGCCTTGCTACGTGGAAGAGGGGGGAAATGATGTTAATGTGGATTTAGGTTCAGAGCGAGTCACACCAGTCCCATTGGTCAGTCCTGTAATTTCCCCAGCTGCTGTTATACAGCCGGAACCAGTACTCACAAACAATAGTGGTTGTCAATGTAGCATTCTGACTGAAATATCGACACATGCTTCCACAAGTAGTCCTAGATCATTCGACTCAGAACCAATCATTTCGATTGCTGTACGCCGCGAACGATGAGAGATCAAGCCACCACAGGGACTTGATTTGTGAACTGTTATATTATTTGTAAACATACCCGAAATAGATGCGTCAAGGACCACTGACTTTTATAATGTTCGGTAACTCTGGTTCTGTAAGTCCGTTGATTCTATTGTGTAGTTGGTAATGCGCAAATGGGACGCTACAGACATTGGAAAGTTACTTCATGCGAACTTTTCTTGTTATGTTATATTCGACAGTTAGTCCTTCGTTTTCACCTCATTTTATGTTTGCTATCTTAAGAGGGGAAGTGTAATGTGTGTGATGTTGACACATTGCCATTAGAGTTATCCGCCCCTGTCTTGTAAGTCTCAACTGTAAGGAGACAATAAAGCCTTGTCTTGTGCCCGAGTTTAAGCTGGAAACCTCTTGTTGTGTTATCGCTCCACTTTGGCATTAAGTTTTGCCAATATATTACACCATCTGCTGAAAGTGTGAATTGAGTTATCGCCCCCTTGTGTTGGCCGCTAAGGGTCGACTTATCTTGAAATGCTCAAAGTGCATCTCATGCCGTAAAAATGACGCCTTCATGTAAAGGTTACCGCCCCATGTCACGAAAAATGACTGGTTCCGGTTATATGATCGGAAATCATCTTTGACCCTGCACCCCATGTTATCTGAGTCAAACATAATTTTAACGGTTCAAAGTGCTCTTTCGCTACTATTCATATCCCATCCTTTCGAACCGAGAATTAAAAAAAATCTTACGGACTGATTTCACGTGTAAACTTTGGAAACGAAGTGGAGACAAATTTGTGAATGTGATCTCTTTTGCGATAGGCCCTTGAATTTTAATAGTCGATATCGCCATTACAATTCTAGGGAAACTGGGCATGCGTATAATACGATGTCACGAAAGGTTTCTTGTACCAACTGCCGCATTCTGCCCAGGTTGAAAGAGGGTCATATCTAGGAAAAAAGTATTTTTTTTTCTGTGGAACTGAATTCTGTACAAAGATAATTAATATCTGGGGGCTGTGCTTTAGCCCATCGGGTGAGAGTCCGCGAGATTTTTCGACAATTTTACGTACAGTTGCATCAAATATAAACTGTTTTCCAACTCTCGCCCTATCTCTCAAAAAATAATAACTTGTGATTTGGTACAAACCGGGAGTTTACTAAAAGTTGCGCAGACGCTGAAATTGAATAGGCGATGGGGTCCAGTAAGTCAAATTTTCAGAAATAAGAGTTTCATGAGTATGAAACTCGGTTTCATGAAGATATGAAATTTATGAATGAAATGACTACCTAATCTGAATTTCTGTAAGTTAGCAGGTGAACAGATATAAAAAACTGTACTTCTATGAAAGGCAGAGACGGGAACACAGGATGGAAGAAATAAACCCAATATCGTTGAGATTTCTCAATTTATTATCCATTGACTTTTTACATCAAGCATTCCATATAGACAAGAATTTATATACTTATTTTCAAAATGAGGCGAGTTATTAGGCGGGCATGCAAGTATGTAGGTCTTTAGCAAAGCGGATATGCACATACCTCAGATGAAATTAGATGAAACATCTAAGTAGTAAGTTACTGTAGCACGATATTACACATACTATAATAAATTGACAATTAATGTCGGAGCAGACGCTTGTATGCAGAATACACTATTATCTACCTTTATTGAACTGCGCAAACATGGCGTTCGAATCTCTTCAGATGACTCGTTCTTTTCGTTCTCCCCCGGCTTTGGTTATTTGCTGTTGGATATTTGTGTCTAATTCTGCTCGAGCCGGTGCTAGGAGCAGTATGGTATGGGCATGTCATTCAAGATGTTCACATGAACGGCTACAATAACAGCGTGGGTGAGATACAAATCATCACAGGCATCATTTTTGGTTCTTGTGATGTTTTTAGATATGTATTGAGAATATTGGCCTGTTGGCCGGTGATATGATTTCTTATCAGTACGCAAGCATTTGTTTTACCACCTTTGTATGTTCTTTTTTTTAATTTAATTATCGAACTCCAAAACTCCTTAGCAGGTATTACCGAGATCTATCAAATCTATGGCGTGCAATAAAAACACAATGCAATCCGCAATCCGATCGAACTTAGATTTTGCTGAAATGTATCTACTTTTACATATTATTTATCACAATAATAATGGCTGAAGATAGAAAGTTAACCTCAAAATCCACAAGTTATTAATGTGAACTAATCCTGTTAATAACCTTAAAAAAGGCTAACACGTCAGATCAAATGAAGCAAAAGCTTGAGTATTTGTTTAGGGCAGATGCAGGTGGTGGGGAGGGGGTGCATCGAGGGATTATCATGGTTGCTTATAAAATACCTTGAAATAGAAATAATACTCTTTCTGGAAAGCCTCAAGTGCCTACATATGGCTGAATATAAATATACATGTACTTGAACATAAAAGCTACATATACTTGAATATACAAACTACCTGTACCCTAATATACAAAATTGCAATAAGATTTCAGAACTTTATTTATTTGTAAGCCCGCAAATTCCAACTGTAGTTATGCTACATAAACATCCGTATATACATGTACATGCATCGTGTTTGCACATGCGTTCTCGAAAACGGGAAACAATGACCCTTGATCGTAAATATTTTATTTGAATCACTCAGAAAAAATGGATGAACATGGATATGCCAATTTTAAAATCCATTAGATTTTGAATTGCTAATGTAGAGACGGACTTCTACGGCTCAGGACCTAATACATAATTCAGTTCAATACGGTCAATTTTAATTCACATGAATCATCTACGTTTGTATACCGTACTGAAAGCCGTGATTGGCATGACAACCGTCGCGATTCAATAGAAATTACATAGTTTATTTTGCGTTAGAAATAGAACGAACCTAGTGACCACTGTTTGTTAATTTGTATTTAGATGCAACGGAATTGAGTGACTGGCGTGTTATCTAAAAAAATGGATATGTCGATACCATTTATGTACATGTATTAACCCGAGACAAGTTGTTCCGCATGACGTACTTTAGTACATCACAAGGTGATAGTCCACGATTTTTATTTCAATTTCTAAGTTGTATAATACAAAATGGTTTAAAAAGTTCCAATGAAACTTTGTATGGGAAAGAGAGATGACACATTAAAAACTTGCATACCAGAGTAGTTTAAAATTCAGAGTCCGGCGCCACATGAACAAGGAGCAGGGTGCAGGTATATATATATATATACTTCATGATTATGAAATATCGCATTGATAGCTATAATTTTGGCGATGAGACATCAATTATACTACTTCTATCTTGTCCAAAACCAATCAATAAATTCCACAGAGAATAAGTCAAATTCCGTTACGCATATCCGGTTATCCGGCTAGATGACGAGAATCAACAGGTTCGGGGGCCGATTACGCATATGATTGGAATGATTATGAAGAAAATATACATCCTATAAGGAGATAGTTCAACATAACGATATGCGGAAACGTATTAAACCTAATGTATGGAAAAATGTTTACCGATTCTATAAAGGAAGAGTAACCGGTAATAGTGAAGAGAGGAAATAACAGTATTTGTATCAAGGCTATACGAAGATGACTTGGGTGAAAAGGCCAAGGATACTTATATGCCAGATTTGAAGAAAATTTTACGTGAATCATATTACAAGCAAGTGATGGATTGGCAAATTCAGCAAAGCGATTATATTCATAACAAAATTTTAATAACAACATGGCAGCCACAAACGCTACACGATATAGATTATGATGAATCGAAGAAAATTAAGGTGCGAAAATAATGAAAAGTTGGAAAAATATTTTAAACTTTGACAATATTTCTCCCCTTTCTTGAAAAAAAACCCTCGTTTATGTGGTCTCTCAAATGGGGAGTGATACTGTAAGCTGCATCAGCTGTGTGGAAATTACGTGGATATTTGTCTATTTGTGTCTCTTTGTTAATCAATTTCACGATGGAAACAACAGTTAAACTTCAGAAAGAAACTTCATCTTGTAACTTATTTGTTTCTTTTATTCGATTGTTACTTGTATGAAAGCAGACGTCTCTTTCTTCGTCCGACTTGTGAAATGGAATCTCCCAATGAACACCTGTACTTGACGGATGTGGATTTCACATAACCGTGATAAACGTGTAATAAATACACGGTTACCTGGATGATATTGACACAAGTGTTATAGAATTTCTCATTTCGATTTGTTTCATCATTTACCGCTAATGCTTATGGTATTGCAACTAAAACATGTCCCTCTTATTCCGAAAATGATTATTAATAGGAGGTCGACGCAACTGATTTTGCTTTTGCCAGTATATTTTTTATCCTTATTTATTGTTACGCTCAAAATTTGGCAGACATTTGACAGTTATCGAAACGGTTGATATATTAATATAACTGATTATTGTCCTTAAATGATTGGATTGTTGATAAGAATGGCAACTAAGATAATATGAACCGAAAATTCCCATTTGACTGGCTCACTTGGCTGACACGACTTGGAGAATAATTCAACATTACATCACAGTATATCGGCTGATTGAGAGTGAAAAATATAGGCACAGAAGGACGCTGAAGGGGACAAAATCCATCTAAAGCGAGCACCTCCTTTCTGCAATACAAAGGTAGAAAATCCTGAAATCCCGGTCTTCCACTCACTTCTGAAAATTTATGTTGAATGCAGAGTCGCTATCTTTATTCCGAAACCAAAGGCTAATAACCTTTCTCATTGGAATATCCATTATCCTGTTTCACAGATGAATCTCAGATAAGAATTCAGATCTGACAATAAAAAAATGGTATTTGTAAAAAAAAAACATGATTTCAACTACTGTGAGTGCTACTGTGTTCCATTGTCCGTTTTGATCTTGTAAACGAATAGAGATACGGGTTTATAGCGGAGTTCAATGGCAAGATGATTAGCGCCACGATACTCGTCTCGTCGGGACTAAGAGGAATGCCCACTTGGTATGCAATTGCCGTGAACAAAATCGGAAGCCAAGTGAGGAAGTCGGTGAGAATTATAAGACCAAACTTTTTGGCTAATTCAACTTCGTATTTGTCCTGTCTTCCAGCTATATTGCCGCTTTTCTTAACGCTAATGTAAATGGCCATATAACAAACCGTAACTACCAACAGAGCCACGGTGTTGGGGGCAACAAACAAGGCGATGGCGTAATGTAAAGCAGGTCCCGAAATATCGGTAAATAGAAAAGGCGCACATATAGCAGTTCTGCCGTAAAAGTTGCCAAGAATATCGGGTAACAAGAAAGGAAGGACGCCCATGGAGATATTTGTCAACCAGCAAATTACAATAACCACAATCGAACGTCTTGCAGTAATTCTCACTGATCCAAAAGGCGAAAGAATTTTCAGTGCTCGATCAACAGCAATGAAGACAATCATCATCATGGACATTTCACAAGACACCAGCGCCAGAACCCCAGCTACTCGACAGGCGGCGCTGTCACGCCAGACAGGGTCATCGAGGGCATAATTCCCCCTATAAAACACGTCAGCGCTGGCGATAATGAGCAGGAAGATACCCATCAACAAATCAGAAACGCATAGATTGAAGATCAAAATAGATGGCACTTTCTTCAGGCCGTTTCGTGATCGCCAGACAAGAACTACACCGTTTCCTACAAACGCCGATACCCCTATAATCCACACTAAAGTTTTGTGATAGCGACTCGCGAGTAGATCCTCGCAAGAGGACGTTATGTCGCCTCTTGGAGAACAAGTATCAACATGCTGATCCTCAACATAGCAACAGAAACGATAAGAATCCGTTAAGAGATTAACCACTTTCAATTCTTCTAATGATTTCCTGTCTAGGTTTTCTAGGGTATTGTTCGTAATATTGAGTTGTTTCAGATTTCGGAAGATCGAAAGTGTCCCAGGTTCAATAGAATGTAGCCTATTCGCGGCCAAGTCGAGTTCCCGTAATTCACTCAGCCCTATAAAAAATCCAACGGGAAGAATCTCTAGTCGAAGATGACTCATATTCAGCTTGACCAAACTGGTTAAGTTTGAGAAAATACCCAGAGGAAGGCGGGATATGGGATTCACCTGAATCTCCAAGATTCTCAACCGATGCAGACTAAAAAAAGTGGAATTTTCAAATGTATGTATAACGTTATTGTGCAATCTTAAATGTAGCAAGTTGCTCATAACACTAAAGGCACCACTATCCACTTTGTTAACTCTATTGTTGGATAAATCAAACACTACAAGGTATTTGAAACTGGGGGGTTTGAGAACATTTGGCAACATGTTAGAGTGTATGATCAGTGTTCTGGCATTCTCAGGTACGCCCTCAGGTATGGCATATAAGTTCTTCCGACTGCAGTCAACATGATACCCTTCACAGAGACAGTCAGGTGGGCACGGTAACTCTCCTCGTTTGAATTCGCAAAAGTGTTCATCATCCGATGAGTTAGGACAATGTACGAAACCATCGCATACCTCGTCCTGTGTCACGCATAACCGCATGTTGCAGCGAAAGAGGCCAGGACACGTGTAGTTTTCACAGTCCACTTCGTCCGACAGGTCCGGACAGTCGGGAGTTTGATCGCAAACACGTCGGTGTGGAATACAATACGCATCTGGGCATTTGAACATATTTGTGCAGTT
>JAVTVY010037612.1:0-16366 GCA_036873755.1 Hanleya hanleyi
TGACGAATTTTTCCTCGTTAAATGCCGTCCACTCCACAAAAGGACCCAAAAACCATGGATAATCAGGGCTTTACCACTTAAGCAAAATCGATTCCGTACAGTTACATTCCCCATAAAGCCATCCAGCATTCATTCTCGTTATACCACTAAACCGTCAGAACTACTTTACTAAACCACGTCATATTCATCAATTTTCTACTTGACAAAGCTATACCTAAACTTCTATATACAATATATACCGTACTCGATTGTCATTTTATACTGTCAAAACTCAGGGACAACGAGCGTGGAACAAATTAACTACCGATCTGAACTGCATTACTTCCATATCTTTATTCAAAACTAAAATCATAACTCAATCGAGCTAGAACTTTCACATATTGTGTACATATATTTTCTCGTTCCGTTAAATTAAAACACAATTATGTTTAGGACATTTTATGTTTTCGATTTCAACCGCACCACGTATAGGCCAAAATCTCCTTTCACGTTTTTAATGAATGCATCAGACCAAAGAAACTGAGAACATTTCAAGCTAGTTTAGAGCAATGATAGCAATACGGATTTGATATTGTTGGAACATCATGATGTCTTACAGGCATCACTGAAAACATCTGCACAAGTTCAGGTAATCCCTAAATCCTCGCAGAGGGTTTACCTGGACCTTTTTGGTGATTCGGATGAGTTCTCAAGTCGTAGCGGGAGGGAGGAACGGAATTTGGCTTAATGTCACACTCAAGTTTGTTTCATTCATATGGTGACAGTCAGTTTGGTTGGTGGAGGAAGCCGGAGTACCCGGAGAGAACCACCGCCCTTCGGCAAGTAACTGACAAACTTTTAGCGGTGTGTCAACTCGTAACGTCTATTACATATCTCCAACGGTTGTTTTGAATTAGCGCGTCTGTATCTGAAGCCTGCGGTTTTCGCTTTGACACCCGATGTCGATTTCAAAGGTAGTCTTGGCGGCGATGAAATTTAAACCAGTCAAAACTCAAACCTCGCTGCGGATTGGCCTGATGAGCTGTTTCCGCGCGCTTACTGATTGGTTCGGTTTAGTTGAACCCCCTGGAGCTATTTATATCCAGAACTGCTATCGATAACTAACCAAGCCAGTGTATCGATCGTAATCGATTGATACTGGCTCGCGAGGATATCCATAAGAAGGTTTGCGGATCGTGTCTCCATTATCGCGGAGCAATATCCGATATTTTACCGTATTCTGTTCGGTCTTCATCTGGCGGAGAACAGACTCGAAAAATCTAATAAATTACAAGCTTTTCATACCACTTCTAAAGCATATATTTTGTGAGCTTACAAAATATACAGATAGGAATAACTTCCGTTTCATCCCAGAGGTGCTGTGGATCTGTAATTTGAACAAGTGGGACAGCACATGACTCGAAAATGGCGGGTTACGTTGGGGTTACGTCGGCTTAGTTTAGCTGATTGGCTGACGATATCACGTGGTGTTGATTTCTGGGATTCTTCCATTTGCGTACGTTCATAAAGTTAGACCGCGGTTCGCAGCTCGCAGTTCATTATTCGAGGAGACCAGCAATTATTTCCTCAGATATGGAAATCTGTATTTTTTTTATTATGAGTACTTTGAACTCCAAACTCTGTATAGCAAGTGAGAATGTCATGCTCTTTACCTTTCCATATTCTTATCCTAAATCTGACGCCAGGGGGCACTGCTAGGGGCGCTGTTATGAGTCGCTGAATGACTGGTCCCGAATAACGAACTGCGAACCACGGTCTAACGTTATGAACGTCATTTGCGTACACTTCGCCATCCATAAGATGACTTTACCGGATTCTGTTCGGCCTTCTTCTGGTGGAGAACAGACTCGAGAAATCTAATAAATTGCATGTTTTCATACCACTTCTGAAACAAATATTGCCTGGGCTTACAAAATATATAGGCATGTGTAACTTTCGTATCATCCACGAGGTGTGGTGAATCTGATATTTTGAACAAGTAGTTCATCACATGACTCGAAAATGGCGAGTTACGTTGGGGTTACGTCGGTAGCCTTTAGCTGATTGGCTGACGAAGTCACGCGGTTTTGATTTCTTGAAATTCCCTCTTGCAGTTGCCGAAAGTAGGCTGAAAATGGATACACACGATCGCAGGGTCAGTCTTACCGCGTTTAGATGATCGAGATGGTTACAGGTTGGGATTCCCCAATATAGTTGCCGAAAGTAGACTGAAAATGGATACGCACTCTCCCAGGGCATGTCTTAACGCGTGCAGATGACCCAGATGGTTACAGGTTGAATGCACGTCCCAATCGTACTTAACAACGCACACAATATCGTACACAGTGTGCCCATATCCCGTGAGATGTTTAAATATTTCTTTTTTTCCGCGAACCTGTTTCAAGAAGTGGGATCTGGAATGCATCGCATTCATGCAGGGTAACATCCCTTGATACCATAGTACATGCATTGGGAATATTGTTGTTGCATGGTCGTCGGCCAGACTTGGTCATACAGGAAACAAGTTCCACTCTTGGAATCTTGCTTGACGGCAAACGACACACAGGATGATACTTGCAGGCATTTTACACCACAGTGGATGCTACTGGCTATGTCCAATGTGACCAACGGCTGCACTGTCGTTGACGGTGCCCGATTACGTCCCAGTAGGTCAAACATGTCTCCGGTGAGGCCATACCTAATGCACGGTTCTTGTGTAGGTATTGGAGTGGTCGGCACTATGGAAGTGAAATATATTTATAAAAATTAAACTATATGATATTCTATCTTTAGGAGAAATGAGAGGTTCGGATCGTCATCCCAAGGGACAATAGTACGAAATGATAGTGTAAGGTCTACTATGGTGTTCTGTTTGGGCCAAGTTTGCGTCGCGTGGCGACTTTTAGAAACTCGCCACTCGCCACGCGCCGTGGACATCTCCGGCGCGCGGCGACTGGCGACTTTCTGCTATCTCTTAACCTGCAAAAACTCGCCAGTCGCCGACGCCGTAAAACACGGCGAGTTTCGCTCTATCTCTTAACCTGGAAAAACTCGCCGCGCGCCACTCGCCGGATGAACCACGGCGCGTGGCGACTGGCGACTTTTGACTTCTGGAATTCTCAGGACTTTTTCTCAAATGCGCATGCCCGGGGAGCATCAATTATCGGAATATTTTGTTCGAAACATGCTGTCATTTAATTTAATTTTAAATCTCTTCCTCGTGCATAAATATACATAATTTCTAATGAATGAACTCTCCAGCTACATCTGATGCTATGTAACTAATTTTGAAGATGTAAGCTATCTGTAACAATTAATATAGTTGTTTTTTGAAACAAGTTTCTTTTTAATGCAATACGCATATAGGGCAATCTAATTTTGTCAAATGTGCAATTATTTCTTTATTAAAATACTCGTTATCCGTTTCTGTGCAGAACTCTCGTTATTATCTGCTGGTATATTTTAAAAAGTTGACACCAAGACAACATTTTCAATCGTTTTTTTAATCTTTTTTTATATAAGTGCCTATATATATTTATAAAACAGTATATCGTTTTCAATTCAGAATGAATCGCTTTGAAATTGTTCTTTATTTAAGGTACAATAAAACACTCGACGCGGGAATTTTGTTTTACAAGATAAAAGCAACGTCAACTAATATGCTGTATGAAATATTAAGAAAGCGAATAGAGCGTCATCGTCATATTGATTAAAAAAGTAAGAAAAAATGCTAACATTTTCTCTGGATGATTGAATTTCTCTCTTCGAAAGTTTTATGTGAAAAACGGGCGATATCTTTGTATAAGAGATCCTTTATTGCTGTTTTAATCCATAGAGCGGCTCTTTGTTGGGTTGTTATTTCCTGTATCACAAACCCTACAAGCTATCAAGACCCTATTTTTAAAGATGAAAAGACGTATTTCTTTCAACAGTTTCCATATTTTTTTTACTTCCTCAAATTCGATGAGATCGCGACTTGATTTATGATATTGCAACTGCATAATTGATGCTCCTCGGGCATGCGCACTTGAGAAAAATTCCTGAGAATTCCAGAAGTCAAAAGTCGCCAGTCGCCGCGCGCCGTGGTTTGTCCGGCGAGTGGCGCGCGGCGAGTTTTTCCACGCTAAGAGATAGAGCGAAACTCGCCGTGTTTTACGGCGTGTGGCGACTGGCGAGTTTTTGCAGGTTAAGAGATAGCAGAAAGTCGCCAGTCGCCGCGCGCCGGAGATGTCCACGGCGCGTGGCGAGTGGCGAGTTTCACTACAGTCAAAAGTCGCCAGTCGCCGTGCGCCGTGGTTCATCCGGCGAGTGGCGCGCGGCGAGTTTTTCCAGGTTAAAAGATAGAGCGAAACTCGCCGTGTTTTACGGCGGGTGGCGACTGGCGAGTTTTTGCAGGTTAAGAGATAGCAGAAAGTCGCCAGTCGCCGCGCGCCGGAGAGGTCCACGGCGCGTGGCGAGTGGCGAGTTTCTAAAAGTCGCCACGCGACGCAAACTTAGCCCAAATAGAACACCATAATGGACCGTGGACCTCTCCGGCGCGCGGCGACTGGCGACTTTTTGCTATCTCTTAACCTGCAAAAACTCGCCAGTCGCCGCGCGCCGGAGTGGTCCACGGCGCGTGGCGAGTGGCGAGTTTCTAAAAGTCGCCACGCGACGCAAACTTGGCCCATATAGAACACCATATAGAAGGGACATGGGGAATTATTTTTCCCTCAGAATTATCTAGGACCAGGATAATATCTCGGATTCCGAGATAATTATATCGGGGTCCGAGATAATTTTGAGGAAAACAATAATTTTCAACGTCCCTTCTATGCTTCCGTATCTTGGCATATTAATGGCGATCTGTAATTCTGTTTGGAAAGATTCTGATGCGTCGTTTTTTAGTACGACATTCCTGGACACTATAATATCTATAATTGTAGGAGAGGCGTCAGGCTTTCCTCTAAGGAGTGAAATTGTTTCACTTTGCGACCTATTTGGCAGAAGGCAGATTCGGCTGTATGAACACACGCCTGATTGTCCTAAAATGTGCCCAAAACAGCTGATGATGGCGTTGAATTGAGATTTCCGTGACTTGTGATGTCCTAGAGGTAGTCCAGTAAATCTAGCGCATTTTTGGGGTCAACCCACCACAAATTGCAACAGTATTTATTTCACTGCTATGCATTTCAGAAAGGTCCCCAGAATAACATACTAAAAGTCTACAATCCCATATGCATGGGAAAGATCTTAAATTGAAATTTGAGATTTTTTTCGCGAAATTTCAGTGTTTACCTGTCTCTTGCTCCTATAAGAAAACCTTGTACTTGGTACTAAGCGTGAAAGAAATGGGTCATTACTTACACTCATTCCATTCTTTATCATATCAAGGTTATACTAAGCCTAAAATAATACCCTTGCACTAAAATATTTATGGAGAAATTCAAAATGGCGGATGTATGGGGTCATTCTAAATCTGAACTTTTTACCATTTTCATGACAGTCCAGGCAATCTATCTGTTGTTTTTTGGGGTCAACCCACCACAAATTGCAACAGAATGTTTTTCACTGGTATGCATTTCTAATAGTTCCCCAGAAGAACATACTAAAAGTCTACCAAAATCTATGTGGTAGAGATACGACTTTTTCTAAAACAAAGATACACCATCATGCTTCATATAAGAAGGTAGAAAATATTGGTTTGTCTCTGAATAAGGACAGTTTATCATCCAGAAATTCAATCAATACATGCTGTTCTAGGCTACATTATTCTATGGTGGTGAAAACATTTGCATTCCCAATGGATTTGCTCATAAAAGTAGATAGCAAAACGATAGTTCAGCACCAGGGTATATAATTATACATGGTAATATCCTGCCAGTTGGCATTATTTCCATTAGCATTGTTATCCGAAAGGAAACTGACAAGCTGTGATATATTTTCTTTCAACCTATGACAATCACAGACAATAGGTCCATCAACTTATAAAGATATAACTCTATTATCACAAGCACGTAGCAAGTGTCAGGTCCGACATTCAATAGGGTTTGTACCTTGTTGAAAAAAAATGCAGCCTTGCCAATCAGGAGGGAGAGAGAAATTAGATTCAACGTCGCGTTTAGCAATAGTTCAGATATATAACGACAACCTGCCAAACATTTATGATCCATCACAATTGTTTGTAAGACAAAAGAAGAATAATTATGCAGATCCTAATATATCATTTAAATATCAAACAAATAATACTTTGAATTATAGGCAAAGTTGAAGGCCTAACTTATCATGTTTCATTTTACATTCTGGTTCATGGTAACATTATTAGGGGAAGTGACTTCTCATACATATATTTGATGTCTTTTATTGTTATTCGTCATGAACACTGCCATAAGTTGAGGATTATTTCACAGCACTATCAATCCCAATACCAGTCTTCGCCAATCGAATTTGATGAGTTTGCACAGTTCAGTCGTTTGCATTCTTCACACACACTTGAACAATCCTTCTTGCAGTTCCACCTGATAACCTCAAGTAAACCCTGAAGCTGGTGGCAGATCAGTTTTCGCAGGGAGAAACCGATTGAATTGTCCACTCTCATTCCATGACCTGGATGAACACTTCAGCTTGTTGGCGAAATAGCTCAGTGACAGTTGTCTTCTTCAAGGCAGCACCTTTGTCAATGCCATATGGTCGGAATACTGTGTCACAGCCCAGAATGGCATGCACAAGCAACATATTTGTACAGACTTGCATTCCCAGCACAGCCTTTGTCTTCTTGATATTCCAAACTCTCCGGCCCCGCTAGTAACATGGTCATTCAGTCAAAGAAAGACGAATTCCTAGCAAACAACGTCAACAAGTAGCAGTTCGTTACTCTTATGAGTGACCAGTTGGAAAGGGCGGGATGTTTCATATGTTTTTATTGTAAAAGCTGCCGTTTAATAGACTGAAAGCATCAAACTTTGGTTGCTGATGATATTAACCTGTTAGTTCTGCTCTGTTTTCATGCAGACATGGATGACAATGGCATCTACTTTCAGCCAAGAGAGAATGCAAAGAAACGGATAGTTTGGAATGTCAAGAAGACAAAGGCTGTACTGGGAATGCAAGTCTTCACAAATATGCTGTTTATGCCATTCAGGGCTGTTACACATATGGCATTGGCAAATGTTCGGCCGTAAAGAAAACAACGCGCAATGAGCTATTTCGCCAACAAGCTGAAGTGTTCAACCAGGCCATTGGGAGTCCCGATGGAGGTTATCTATTGCAGGTGCTTGTGTGTTTATACAATGGTAGCCCTGAGGAGGCAATTGGCTGCATGAGATACAAGCGTTTCTGTGACAAATACGAACCATATATGTGCAGGTACAAAACCTTCCACCAACATCAGCATCAGCTAAGTATCAAGGTTCGCGTGTTTAGAGTGAAAAGGGGAAGACCATCCATTGCAGCCACAAGAATGAGGGCGCACGGCTTCCCTCTGTGAAAACTAAACTGCCACCAGTTCCACTGGCACTCTTTGAGGTTATCAAGTGCAACTGCAAGAAAGATTGCAGCTGAAGAAGATGCATCTGTAGGAGCATGGCCTATATTGTTGAAACTATCAAATGAAACATGGTAAATGGCATGGTAGAACGTCATGGTAGAACATTAAATTTGCCTATAATCTAGATTATTATTTGTTTGATAATTAGATGATAGGATCTGCATAATTATTCTTCTTTCGTCAAAACATATCTGACACACAATTGCGATAGATCATTAATGGTTTGCAAAGCTGTATTTTTCAACAAGGCACATGTTGTTATAATAGAGAGATATCTCCGTGAGTGGGTTTGTGGAAATATTGTATGTGACAGTTATCGGTTGAAGGGAAATATATCACAGCTTGCCATTTCATTTATTTTGGGAAAGAATTCCTCTTTCAGATGATTATGCTAATGGCAAAAATGTTAACTGACTGAACATTACCATGTATAATTCATATAGCCTGATACTGAACTATCAGTTTGATACCTACGCTTATGAGCAAATCCACCGGGAAGACACAAGTTTTCACCACCATGGCATACTGTACCCTGGGTCATGTATTAATTGGATTTCTGGATGATAAACTTGATAAACTGTCCATATTCACGGAAAAATCAATATTCTACCTTGCTTATATGAGGCATTATAAAATGGAGTATCTTTGTTTTCAAAAAAGTCGTATCTCCACCAAATAGATTTTGGTAGACTTTTAGTATGTTGTTCTGGGCCCCTATTAGAAATGCATACCAGTGAAAAAAAATGTGTTGCAATTTGTTTTGGGTCCAGCTAAAAAAACCCAGATAGACTGCCTGTACTGTCATGAAAATGGTAAAAAGTTCAGATTTAGAATGACGCCATACATCCGCCATTTAGAATTTCTCCGTAAATATTTTCGTGCAAGGGTATTATTTTAGGCTGAGTATAACCTTGATATGATAACGAATGTAATGAGTGTAAGTAATGACCCATTTCATTCACGTTTAGTACCAAGTACAACGTTTTCTTATAAGAGCAATAGACAGGTAAACACTGAAATTTCGCGAAAAAAATCTCAAATTTCAACTTGAAATTTAAGATCTTTCCCATGCATATGGGATTGTAGACTTTTAGTATGTTATTCTAGAGACCTTTCGGAAATGCACTACAGCAAAAACAATTCTGTTGCAATTTGTGGTGGGTCAAACCTCAATTTGACTGGACTAAGGGCTCTTATTGCAAGGTCGAACGAATTGCATTTTTTTTTTTTTTCTATAGGTTTTTTATTTTTGAGTCATTAATATTCTATTTCATATTAAGTAGTAACAACTTTGGTGGTCATACTTCAAGCTGGGGAAACCGGCGCTGTCGAAACTTGGTGATAAGAGGATATTGTGATTAACTACTAACTGATCAGGGGAATATTGTGACCTGGACATGAATCGACAGACAAAACTTTATCGTCCATTTTGCTTTACCTGTTGGCGGGAGCACATTCCAGTTGGACTCCAGACATTTCTCCGCAACCTTGTCCATATCGCCTTCCCCAATGATGTCCTGGTAGAGCTGAACGCAAGATATCTGACCAGCTGTCCAAATTATTTCTGTACCCGAATCGAACGGGCTCTCTCCTATACGCAGCGTTCCGTTAGCCGGCAAACCGATGTCGTTGAGAAAATCGTTATCTTCGTCAACTATCTTGTCATTATCCACATAAAACTTCAACTTTCCGTTGCTCATCTCTCTTAAGAATCCCATATTATACCAGGTATATGGCAACAGCGTACCGGTAATTAGCTGCGTTGTTGATCCCAGCGAGCCCATCTGGCTATCTTGGACCTGTATATTCAGATTCCCTGCGTTAACATAGACGGTGAATATGTCGTTATCCAATTGATCGGTGTAGCGGAACAGCATTGCAGTTGCCACATTATAAAAATAGAAGTATGAAGAGATCATGAAATCGCCGACTGGAAAGGAATCCACAAATGTTATATTCACTGACGATTGAACCAGCTCTTGGGATGGGAAACCGAACTCCGGAACGCCATCTTTGAAAATTGGTTGGCTGGGCATGGCCACCGATGTGGGGAGTCCAGCCCAAACGTCCAGGGCCAGGGAGGTGTTGGTGAGTGGCCACACCGACACAGGATCTTGGTATCCGGCCCTCGCCTCCAGTAGCACTGAAATAGATATTACACACGACTGTGAGCTATAGGAACCTTATTTAATTAATTCTTACTTCCACCACTCAAGTTCAGTTTTTACCCCTCGGCCATTTTGGCCTCGGGGTATTGTCGTTGCCATGTACGTCCGTCTGTACGTCGGTACGTCCGTCCGTTACCGCATTTTAGGCAAAACCGCTTGAGACACAACCACCAAATTTGAACACTTATTTATCTGGTGCTAAATCAGACGCCTATCGAAATTGGCTCCGCTCGGCCCATATTTTACAGAGTTATGCCCCTTTACAGGTATATTAATTTCTATTTCTGTCCTGTATGCTTGAATGTAACTAACTGTATCTGCAGAACTGTAATACTTAGCATGCTTGGTTCTATACTTCATACACTGATTTGTTGATACATCCATACACTGCAAATTGTAAATTACCTTTAGCTTGATCATCCCACATAGTACTATCTCTTCCTCAATTCACACTACACGTGGGTCTCAATCACTTGGGGAAAGCCGAGGGGTTTTGGTTAGATCAATCTCGTGTTTGTTTCTGTATTAGTAACTCCTAGAATGAATTTCAAATCATTGTTACTGTTTTAGTTGCGGTTTAGCTTTCCTATTGAAAATGTATTTACTATTGTTTATAGTATGGTCTGAATCCGTACTCAACATGGACTGATACGGTGGGAAAAGAATTTTCCAATGCAAACTGATGGAATCGACAGAAACTCACCATAGGAAAACAGTAACGCTACGCTAACTTTAGCCAACAAATCAAGATGGATACACAAGAACGGATCTTGCCTAATGTACAAGAATCAAATAGTTGTTACTGTTGGCAGGCGACAGTATTTTCTTTCTGAGGAAAGGTTTTCCCCAACCTGCTCATAGCGCATGCTCCGTTTCACAGTCTCTCCCCAGTTGTCTTTGCCACCAATAGCGAAAGCCGATCTTTACGACGTGGCTATGCCGTTTACGGACACTCCCCTCCCCACACACACAATTGCAACGTTCTGCTTGAATCCGAACAAACAACTCCCTCAGTTTTGCACATGAGCAAACTGCTTTTCATATGTATACTGCCTATATAAACGGGAGAAATAATCTCTATATCATTCTGCTTAATGCTAGGTCAGCAGAGGTACAATAAAGAATTGCAAATTAATCAGAACTTTCCATAAACATCAGTTTTACTATATATGATGTCACTTCCGGTGGTGTGCTGCTCGGCCGAGAATCCTGTCCAAAAATCTGACTTGTGGCTGGGATATACTATGCCCCAGTAAGACCTTCGAAATAATGGTGCTTTAACCCTATCTAGCCTGGGCGATTTGGGGGTGTACCGCAGCCTGGAGAGGTGCGTGGGTGTGCTGAACCCGCGTCCCCCCCCCCCCTAAATAGTATTGTTATCCCTTGCACGAGGGAGCTAAAACTTACCAAATTTACCCTTGGTTCACGTTCTACCAGAAAATGTATATAAAATCCAAAATGGCCAAACTGATGACGTCAAATTGACGCAATTTTAGAAGAAGGTATGATAACTTTCTACTACTCGTAGTCCCGCTTGCCTTAAAGCAACCGACACTACCGTTTGGGACTGCTTGATCCATGAGCAGATGGTACATCACTACGCCAGCACGCTTTGGTTAGCAAGACCACAGAACTAAAGTGTACATGTCTGACACTGGCAGAAGTGCTTAGAACGAAGCGATTACTAAATAAAGTACACCTTATACTGTGAACATTTAGGCAACGAAAAATCAAATGTTTGTTTAGTACACTCCGAACACCGATCGCTTGGAAGTGAACTATTTTCTGCCATTCTTTTGCCGTGATTCCAAGTGTCAGATACTAATTATCGGTACTTCGAGCACCGACCGTTTCAGCTAACGTGCATCAATACTCAGGAATCCGGCACAAGGCACATCTCAGTAAACTCATATAATACCACGAAATATTATATCGGGCTTCAGCGCAATATAAATCCCGTGCGAATTTCAAACTACATTTGTAAGCCAATCAAGTGACTAGATTGGTGAAACAATTTCAAAATCACGCCCACAATAATTACACACGGTAGCACGTGACTAATATAATAAACATTATCGGGTAACAGTATCCAAGTATGGCATACTTCCCAGACTGACTGTGCGTGGTAAACTGTACAAATCAAAGGGTTTACTCCCGCAAAAAGAGTCTGGCTTTGTTAGGTTGCAGAAAATATCAAAAGATCGCGCCGTGTGAAGGATATTGTCGTGACTGGCTTATTATGGGATCTCGTAGAATATCGGCGAACACGTCGCATGAATCTTTCATAGCGTCACGTCTAGATGGTATTCCCCTGATTTACCATCTTGGTTTACCGATAGATTGGCGACCTCCCCGGCTTTGTCTCACTCTTGACTGGTTGTGAGCCGGCCGTTTAACATTAAAAGGCATTGGAAGATGGAATATACACGTTTTTTGTACACGATTTCATCTGGTTTTTCTAACCTTTTTTATGCGTCCCCCCCCCCCCCCAAACTGCATGATGGATGATTATATAACCATCAGATGTGAAACCAAATAGTGTTTTCCCACTTTTGTTCACAGAAGAGCAAACATTTTGAAGAAAATATACATAAACATCCCTTTTCTGGTACCCCCGCATGACCGCCATATTGAATTTTCCCATGATCCTATGGTGATCCTCGTGGTGTTATGCAAACAGGTTCAAAGAGACCCAAATATGAAAAGCTACAAAATCACAATAGTTTACATCGGCTATGTTCATTATATTCTCGAAGAGCTATTTAGGACACATTCTCGTCTCGCGAGAAAGAGCCTCACGCGTAAATGGGAGCCATCCCCCCAAAATTGGGGGGTGAGTAGGCGGCGTATGATTATCTGGCTTGTCACTGACCTGCTGACTCCGCCGAGTTAGAAGCGAATTGCTAAACATAACGTGGGCTATATAATTGGGAAACGACTCTTTCCGTTTCGGAGCATATCAATCGCGAACAAATTATTGTCGGTATGTATACTTGGCCGTGAAAGCGAGTTATCTAATACAGGAAGTAGTTCGCGGGTAGACACGGCTCGCTTTGAGAATGATGTCATGATGCCTCGCTTTGAGATTGGAGATTCAAAAATGTCACCAGTTTACATGAGAGTCGCTTTGGTCTCCCGCGGGTAGACACGGCTCTCTTTGAGAATGTTTAGGACAGTGATATATTGGTACGTTAAGTCATAGTATGTAATGTCTCTAACCCGAAACATTCCAGTTCCAGTGCTAATTCTCTAACACTTAAATCGTATTATAGACAATTTCAGCGCAATCAAGAGTCTTCCTTGTTTGGCAGGCAATAACGTCTGAATGAAATTAGTAATTAATCGGTAACTTGAATCCATTTTCTTCCAAGCCTCTATCTAGTTGCATACTTTCTGTGCAATTTTACCTGCACGACTGGAAGAAATAAAAATGACCGAAATGAAAAGCTGCTAAATACCATACTGTTGATTTTTACAGGTCGCTCCTTGTAAACGGATTATTCGGTCCAACATCCTATTTTACATTCATATATATTTTCCAGTTGATATGACATCATTGTGTTATCAATTCCTGTTTACGGATATCAAGGCATAGGCAAGGTTTCTTGATAAAGCAAGACAAAGGATGATTTCGAGAGCAGGCTATAGGCCTGAGTGGGGTATTCCTGTTAAAATATTGGTAATAAATAAACTATATATTTACAAACGGTAAAAGAAACGAGATTTTACAATTGGGTTTCTCAAAACATATTTCTACCCACATTTGCCTTGATTAAGCGATGTATTTAACCGCATATAATATACCATAAAATAGATGGTCACAACGACAATATTCTTCTGACAGTATATATTATCACAGGCTGCTTGGAGTCGAGAGTATATGCCGCCCCAATATTCATATGGTGAGAGTGAAGGCAGGAAACGGCGTTCATAGCGGGTGGCCAGATCTCAGCAAATACTACATTAATATGTCAGCAAATTTAATATCTTATCCCAAGGTCACTGGAAGTATTGACGAAAAGTAACTTTGGCATCACTTGCATCTGTCTGTGTTTTTGAGGGGTGTCTCATGTAAATTGACCAATTTCAATTGGTCGATTTACCCGAGACATTGCATCAAAAAACACACAAAACAACGTGCGGGAACAAAGCCCTTTCACATGAACACTTTTATGTACATTTTCGAGAGTTTTGCCAAGTTTGGTACAAATCATTAAGTATACTGAGATCTGGCCACCGGCTCTCAACGCCGTTTCCTGCTTTCACTCTCTTCATATAAACAATATGCCGGTATATACTCTCGATTCTAAGCAGACAGCGATATTATCCAACTACCATCGCAAGTTTACGGTGAAATATAATGAACCGTCGCAGAAACTCCATATGGTTGGCTAGATTTTCTTCCAATTTTCACCACTGGCCAATGAAAATCCCGGATTGCTTTTTGAAAATTTGAATTGACCAATCAAGTGGTTTAAACCTGGAAGACATCCCGACATGCAATGTTGTGTTTGTAGAACTCTACAGGAATAGTCAGCCATTGCAATTCAGTCACGAACGACAGTCTCGACACAGTTTATGAAATATCCGAATTCTTCGGAAATGAAGAACGCGTTTCAGGTATGAAAACGAAGACAAAAAATTCAGGAAAACACTTACCATCACATAGCAGTAATGTTAGTATTGTTCGACCCATGGCCAAAGCAGACATCGTGTATAAGATCCAAGGCTACTACTACTCTTACGTGCAGTAATATGGACTGTTCGGCGAGGATATCCACGAAGTGAACTGTTAATATGCTCGACTCTACAGTAAATCCAGATAAGGTACACCGGGAAACCAGTTCACTTGCCATGCAAAATGACTAGTTTAAAATACGTCAACAACCCGTTGTCAGGGAGTTACTGTTTGTTTTCTTCTGAGTAATAAGCGGAACGTAATCTCAGCGTGAAGCCATTACGAAGTGCATTTTCTTCGTGGGATTATATTCGGCTGAATGGTCTGAAGACGATGCGAAAGTGACATGCACATGTGCCATTAATATACCGTACCGGTAAGTAACATCCGCTTCGGCTGCATCCATCGTTCGCGAAACAATAGCTTTGAGATTTCTGTTAGACTCTTCCATCCCACTTGTCACATCGATCTTTTAAGTATCTTGTTGATCATCTTTTGTTATGTCGTATAAAGATTGCAGGAGTTCACTGACCATCCTCCAATTTTGCAGGCTCTGGTCGAATTCACGCGGATATAATAAAATAATAAATGTAATGAAATGGCGGAACTTTGATGGTTAATAACATAAAGTGATGACTAGCGCATGTTGTTGTCCCACAGGCTGCTTGGAGTCGAGAGTGCGTGCCGTCATACTGTGTACAGGAAGAGAGTGAAGATTGCACACCACCAAATGATCTCCTTACTATTTATGTAGTAAATTTGCCTGAAACATGTCCAGAAAACTCTATTCCCAATATTTCCCGACGACTAATAACATATATTGTCAGAAAGCCTGGCTTCTGGCTTCAAACATATCAAAAATTGTTGTGACCTTATGTTCCATTTTTTCGACCCATATGTCGTAGATTAAACACCATCATGGCGACGGTAAGGGGTGTGTAATGAAAATTTCCTGAAATTTATTTCTATTTTCAAAGTGACCAAGAAAAATTATGAAGACCAACTATTGTAGAGAGATGAACAAAAAGTATTACACAAAACAATTCACTTCCGGGATGAATATGGTCCAATCGCTGTAGCCGGTCTTCTATTCTCCGGGATAAGTGGTGCATGTGTAACATGTAGACTCGTACCTAGCCCTCAACTCACACGCATCGTTGGGGTCTAGTTAGCGGCAGGCATTTTGTATTCTCTGATTGGCTGAATTACCGGTCTAAATCTAGACCGGTAAATAGACCAATGTCAATATGTGTTGTTGTTGTTCGTGTGTATCTAGTGACCAGTACTCGTCTATGGTGCGATAAAGGGCCTTGAGCGCTACGGTACGGTCACCAATCCACCAAGTATTATATAGATCCTTTGTAAGATTTGATGAGCGATGAGCGATTATGGTAGGTTTCCTAAATAAAGCCCTCGCTCCTACGACTACCACGACGTCCAGCAAGACGGTACATCTTCGGAAATTTTTTGACCTATTCCAAGGTTCTTAGCGTGACATGTTCATGATCAGGTCAGGGGATTTGCAGCATTTCTGTTCTTCATTCAATACATAGTACTGTTCATACGACCTATGATATGTACTTTTGTTGCTAACATTATGCAAGTTTTGTTGTTAAAAAAATAAAACTGAACGTACTTGTAGGCCTACTCGTTTGAAGCAGCAGACATTATAAATTTAGTTGACCTAGATTCTGCATTGAAGATCAACCATTGAAACGCGGAAAACAACGAATTACGTCAATTATACAGTATTTTCGCCTTCATGTTGTCTGATCGTACTAGTCTTGTTTATCTGATGATGCTAAACAATAATGATCTTGTGAACTTTGGGATAGGCCTAGGTCATAAATTTTCTGAAGATGTACCATTTTGCCGACGTCCAAACAAGCATGGAGGGGCATTGTGGGTGGAGAATACCATGGGCCAATCACTGTGCAGTGCTGATTTAAAATGCCTGTCGATAACTAGTCTCCATAGAGCGATAGCGAATTGGAGCTGGGTACGAGTCTAGTGTAA
>JAVTVY010037613.1:0-16790 GCA_036873755.1 Hanleya hanleyi
CACTGATGTTTCTCTGATCCAGCTCGGAATACATCACACTTGAGTCTCTCTGTTCCACCTCAGAATACATCGAAACTGGTGTCTCACTGGTCCAGCTCAAAATACATCGACACTGGCGTCTGTGGACCAGCTCAGAATGTAGCAACACTGGTGTCTCTCTAGTCCAGCCCAGAATAAATCAACACAGGCGTTTCTCTGATCCAGCTAAGAATACACCAACACTGGCGTGTCCCTGAATACATCAACACTGTAATCTGTATGAACCAGCTCAAAACGCATCAACAGTGGTGTCTCTCTGATCCAGCTCAGAACAAAAGAACGCTACTTGGTGTCTCTCTGATCCAGCTTTGAATACATCAGCACTGGTGTCTCTCTGATCCAGCTCAGGTTACATCAACACTGGTGTCTCACTGATCCAGATCAGAATGCATCAGCACTGGCATTTCTCTGATCCAGCTCAGAATACATCAACACTTGCGTGTCTCTGTTCCAGCTCAGAATACATCAACACTTGCGTGTCTCTGTTCCAGCTCAGAATACATCAACACTGGTGTCTCTCTGGTCCAACTCAGAATAAATGAACGCTACTTGGTGTCACTCTGATCCAGCTTAGAATACATCAGCACTTGTGTCTCTCTAGTCCAGCTTGAATACATCAACACTGGCATCTCTCTGATCCAGCTCAGAATACATCAACAATAGTGTCTCTCTAGTCAAGCTTGAATACATCAACACTGGTGTCTCTCTGATCCAGCTAAGAATACATCAACACTGGCATTACTCTGATCCAGCTTAGAATACATCAACACTTGAGTCTCTCTGTTTCAGCTCAGAATACATCAACACTGATGCTTCTCTGATCCAGCTCAAAATACATCGACACTGGCGTCTCTCCGATCCAGCTCAGAATATATCAGCAATGGTGTCTCTCTAGTCCTACTTAGAATACATTAACACTTGCGTGTCTCTGATCCAGCTCAGAATACATCAACACTTGCGTGTCTCTGTTCCAGCTCAGAATACATCAACACTTGCGTGTCTCTGTTCAAGCTCAGAATACATCAACACTGGTGTCTCTCTGGTCCAACTCAGAATAAATGAACGCTACTTGGTGTCACTCTGATCCAGCTTAGAATACATCAGCACTTGTGTCTCTCTAGTCCAGCTTGAATACATCAACACTGGCATCTCTCTGATCCAGCTCAGAATACATCAACAATAGTGTCTCTCTAGTCAAGCTTGAATACATCAACACTGGTGTCTCTCTGATCCAGCTAAGAATACATCAACACTGGCATTACTCTGATCCAGCTTAGAATACATCAACACTTGAGTCTCTCTGTTTCAGCTCAGAATACATCAACACTGATGCTTCTCTGATCCAGCTCAAAATACATCGACACTGGCGTCTCTCCGATCCAGCTCAGAATATATCAGCAATGGTGTCTCTCTAGTCCTACTTAGAATACATTAACACTTGCGTGTCTCTGATCCAGCTCAGAATACATCAACACTTGCGTGTCTCTGTTCCAGCTCAGAATACATCAACACTTGCGTGTCTCTGTTCAAGCTCAGAATACATCAACACTGGTGTCTCTCTGGTCCAACTCAGAATAAATGAACGCTACTTGGTGTCACTCTGATCCAGCTTAGAATACATCAGCACGTGTGTCTCTCTAGTCCAGCTTGAATACATCAACACTGGCATCTCTCTGATCCAGCTCACAATACATCAACACTGGTGTTTCTCTGATCCAGCTCAAAATACATCGACACTGGCGTCTCTCCGATCCAGCTCAGAATACATCTGCAATGGTGTCTCTCTAGTCCTGCGTAGAATACATTAACACCGGTGTCTCTGTGATCCAGCTAAGAATACAACAACACTGGTGTGTCTCTGATTCAGAATACATCAACACTGTTCTCTCTATGACCCACCTCAGAATGCGTCAACACTGGTGTCTCACTGATCCAGCTCAGAATTAATGAACACTGATTTGTGTCTGTCTGATCCAGCTCAGAATACATCAACACTGGTGTCTTTATGAATCAGCTCAGAATACATCAACACTGGAATCTCTCTGATCCAGCTCAAAATACATCGAGACTGGTGCCTCTCTGATCCAGCGCAAAATGCTTCAACGATGGTGTCTCTCTGTTCCAGCTTAGAATAAACCATCACTAGTGTCTCCCTTATTCAGTTCAGAATACATCAGCACCGGTATCTCTCTAATCCAGCTCCTATCTAAATATCAGGTTATCACATACTTGTCATTCTGTATAGAAGTGTATAGGCATGTATCCAGCTCGGACCAACGTTGATATGACATTTAACGCAAACGTTTTATGACGTCAGGCTGCGGTATCGTCCAAATATTTACGCGCCTATGATAACCTTCATTTCAAACTTAATTCAATGGACAAACTATCCTTCCCCCCATAGTAAAAGGGGAAGCCATGTTTCAAAATGCTACGTCGTGTTTTTATATCGTGTTTGGTCTCTCTAAAGAATACCATGGCAAAGAGAAAAATGCCCCTCATCCAGGTTAGACCACAGTGCGATTATCTAGTGGTTAGGGTCCCGTCCGCCTTGTAAGCGGGAGGGCCTGTGTTCGATCCCGGTCCGAGCCGTATACATCACTTTAAATGTGAGACTTGTTGCTTTCTCACTTGACGCCAAGCAATAAAAAGATGGATCGAGGACAGGTTGATCCAATGTCAAGATAATGTGAGTGGATGGATGAAGTGTCATGTCTGTGCACCGCATTCTTCTTCGGGGAAGCAGAACCACGACAAGGCCACATTGGGACCGCTATGTCGCATGTATTCACACCGGTAAAGCAGCACTATGAACAGTCAGCATTAGAATGTTGAAAGCGACATGTAATCCTATTCACTCACTCACTCTCCGTACCAGGTTAATGCTTGGATATACAAGTATGCAATAATATCATATAGGGGACAATATAACCTGGGCACAGTTTGACTTCTCACATATGCCTTATCGTACAAAAGCAAAAAAAAAAGTTCGATCACTCAAATGGAATAAAGCAAATTATGTAGATTTAGTGGAGCATGGGCGCGTTGAGCCGGGGTCGTGCGTTCGAATCCAGCTGACGACCAATTTATCCTTTCTCTCTCAAAACTCATATCATATGTAGATTTGTTCATTGTTGTTTATCTTATTAAAATCCACCACAATGGTTCTTCGATGTAACACAATAACACTGATGACTCTTTTGCTGACGGAATATAATTTCTTTAGAGATACATACGGTCAACATGTTACATCGGTTATCTTGTCATGTACAATAGAATATGAGAGTGGTCTTGTGTGAATATATATTAGACTTTCATGGATACAATTTCACTTTCAGAAAATTAATCTCCTTAAAGCGACTTTTAACATTCTGGAGTTATACAGTCTAGATCGACCTAGAAACTTTTCACAATGATGTTACATTCATCCATGATAAACCGAATTAAAAACAGTATTGTTTAAATCAAGACTCCAAGTGGGTGAACAGCAGGTTTTGTATCATGTCTGTTTCCACGAGGTAAAGACTAATTTCATCTATAGGAGGGCTGTACATGGATAGTCGCACATATCCAGCTTCACCATTCCGTAGTTAGTTATATCGTCGCTATATGGCCGAAATATTGCTGAACGCGACGTTAAACCCTAATTCATTCACTCCCCTATCTTTTAATCATTACTTTATCATAAAAGTTCTTGAGATAAAAACTGATCTCACTCAAGTGTAAATTTCGCTCAACTTGAATGAAGTTCACTCGTCTTGAGTGAAAGCATTTTCATTCCGGTGATTGACCTGTTCACTCAACTTAATTTATTAACTTAACCTTGAGCGATTTTTCCAAGAAATGGAGCTCAATTGATTTGAGTGACTTTCACTCATGTGATAAATTTCGTTTATTGCTCTCCACAGCGAAAAAAATATGACCTCACAAGAAATCTATAACGTGACTTTGACCTAACGGGACTGTTTTATGCTTATTTTTCAGGTAAAACACCGCTTTTGTCATGGGACGAAACATGGTTGTGGGAATTATTCGGGCCTTATGGAGCGTGTTGTTGGTGCTGACCGTTATAGGGAGGGGATCGGGAGTAACGCCATCTTGTGAACCTCTCACCCAGTGTCCAGGTTTACCATACCAGCTCTATCGTATCAATGACGTCATCATTCCTACCAAGATAATTGGGAATGCTCTGATGGATAATGATACTTCAGACTGCAGTTTACATGTGGAAGACGTCCTGAGTCAATGCGGCGCGAACCCATCGAATGGAGACACTATTCGCCATGTTGCCCTCATAGTCAATTGTAAATTCAGAAGGCGTGTTGTATTTGAAAGAACCAGTATGATTGGCTACAGCAACGCGGTTTTGCAAATCCAAACGCTCAATTGTCGACTCGGATTGGACGATATCAACTGGTTGGGCACAGTAACTGATCTTCGGGTCCTCCAATTGATAAACACGGACATTTTGAGATCATCTGTTGCATCGCCTGACAATCATACCTACGACGGCCTCCGTAATGTGGTCAGTCTAGCGATGAGTAACACCAACAGTACCAACAGGCTAGAGACGATGTTCCCCAGAACCGACGTCTTCCGGTCGTTAGCCGAGGTCCAGTTTCACAATATGTCCATACATGAACTGCCCGATGACTTCCCAGCAAGGATGCCTAGACTGCATAGTTTGGATTTACCTCAGAACTCTCTAACACATCCACCGAGTATCTTCCCTTGGTCTTCATCCGACTACAGTCTCCCAAGGAATCTCTCACGGACGAGAATCTTCAATACCCTGTACACAACACAGATGGAATTAAGTCTTCCTCCTCACCTCTTCCGGAGAACTTTCCACCTTGGTCATAACAAAATACGAACATTGGGCAACTTCACCTTCAACGGACGCATTCAGCTTATATCCGTTCCCGACAATGGTTTGACTGAACTCGGCGAGGAGACATTCGCTAATGTGACTGGTCTCGAGAAACTAGACATGAGTATGAACAAACTGACTTCCCTCCTGCCAGAAACATTCCAAGCGCCGGGGATGATTGACCTACAGCACCTGTACTTACAGTCCAACCGAATTGCAGCGATTGCGAACCAGACTTTCCAGGGCGTGCCGAATTTGGTTAATTTAAATTTAGCGAACAACGAGTTGGTCCGCATTGAAGCCGGAACTTTTTCATCGCTATTGAATCTTAAAACTCTTCACTTAGAAAACAACCATTTAGAATATGTTTCCCGCGGAAGTCTTCCACTGAAAGGCTCAGAGCTGACAGAGCTATTCCTGAACAATAACAACTTCAAACAAATTCCATCCGATGTCTTTCTTCTAAGGAGCATGCGCATGGTTGATCTGAGTGATTGTCAGATATCATTGCGCGACATAAGCGAAACCCTGGCCGAAGTACCGCTTGATGAATTCCAATATGTTTTGCTGAACAGTGTCACCAGAGTTGATGGTAATGACTTTGACGATGAACTCAAGAGAAGAACTAAGCCGTATACACGCGTTATAAATCTAGAGAACAACAACATCGATACCATCCCGGTGATAGCGATTCCCCAATACAATCTGATGCTTATCCACTACAGGCTTGACTTACTCAACAATCCTCTGTCCTGTTTCTGTAACATGGCTGATTTTATTACTCACACGAATACAGCTGTCCGAAGTGACATTTTTGATGGCTCAGAATATTTCTTCACTGACTTGAAATGTACCAGCCCCTCACAGTATGCCGAACGAACTTTAATGTCTTTAAACCCGAAAGATCTTTATTGCGCCGCCAATGTCCCGAACTGTCCGGACCGTTGCCAGTGTTGGACGTACTATGGAAGCCAACAACACATAGTGGACTGCAGTGTACGTCTAATGAGTAGTTTTCCAAGCGTCATTCCTGATGGTACAATCGAGCTACGGCTTGAACACAATAACATTTCAACGCTACCCACTTCATCTGAACTGCGGCATTTAACAAGGCTGGACCTCTCTCATAACGCGATTGGTTCAATTCCAGAGGAATTTTTCAGTTTATTGCCGAATTTAAAGATTTTGAACTTGAAACATAACGGTTTAACCGGGCTCCCTAGAAGCATTCAACAGTTGGAACTTGTAGAAATACGTTTAGCCGACAATCACTTTCGATGTGACTGTCAGACCAAGTGGATCAAGAAATGGATAAATACTAATAAAGGCCTAGTTCACAATTGGGATACAATCACCTGTGTACGTCCAGACGATCAAGTATCGCCTTTGAATCAAGTTCCTGACGGCGAATTTGTATGCCATGACGATCATCGTTGGAAATATACACATACAGTTGCAACTGTGTTATCACTCACTGTCGTTTTTATGTTGATAATTGCTATCGCCTGTCGTTATTTCTGGCTGGATATAAAGGCTCTGCTTTTCGCAAGATTTAATTTGAGACTTTGTGAGAGGATTGAGCAAGGGCAGGACGACATGGCTGTGGATGTATTCGTCCTGTCTTCATCAGACGACCTGGAATGGACTCATGAACATGTCTTCAAAATATTAGAGGGGTCTAACCTGTTTAAATCATTAGCCCAGTGTTTCAAACATTTTATTGCTGGATTGAGCCTTCAGGACAATTTTGACGTATTCATTGATAACAGTTACAAGATGGTGGCGGTACTTTCAGATAGCTTCTTCGCGGACGAATCGTTGGTTTACGCCCTGGAGCGAGCCGTTCAGAAAACGCTGAAACAGCGGAGAAATTACGTCGTATTGATACAGCACGGCGCCATTCCCAGCGGCACGATCAAGAACGAACAACTGCGTCGCTTTTTGCGAACCCAAAAAATGATTAAACCTACAGACAATTTTATAAAGGAAAAGCTGCTGTACTCGGCTTCATCGAAGTCGAAATTTTACGATGATCAGATTGACATTATTACTCCATGGAAGCGTTGTCTCCTTCAAGCATTGCCGAAAACCGATCGACCGTGCCGTTACGACTTCTACCTCGCATATGGGGAGAAAGAGTACGCATGGTCGTCCGAGAACATCCGGGTACGACTGGAGGACGCGGGATGGGTCACGTGTGTGCCTGATCGAGACTTCATGCCCGGGTCACCCAAAGACGAGATCATCGTGGAGTCGCTACAAGAGAGCAGATATGTAGTTTTAGTATTGTCCAACTCCTTCGCAAACGACGAATGGTCCACTTTCGTATTTCGAGCGACTCGTCAGATCGCCATCAAAGAATGCAATAATTATTTGATCGTCGTCGTTACCGAAGGCACCGACATTTCTTGCATGAATGAGGATATTCAGTCGTACCTGCGCACGCATACGTATCTATCTCAAGATGATCCGAACTGGTGGCAAAATCTGATAAAATCTGTGATCCCTCATCCTGGTATGACCAAAATTGGAACTACTGGACCGGCGCCAGACGTTGTTAGGGTCAACGACATAGATGTCTGATATTTATAAGTGGGTTTATGTTATTCTTAATAGTGATCGTCTTAGACCATTAATCGAAATCTGGACGGAGATATCAGCCATTATTGATAATAAATAAGCCACCAAAATAAGGAGAATAATGGACATCAACTGCCAAAATAGTGCGACCAGGAAAATTTTCATTTCATCTGAATATATTTGAAAAAAGGTTGTGAATATATATTTGATCGTTCAGTTTTGAAATGTTATTGGTCTACAATATATAAATTATATTATCAGACGTTAATTTGTTTCCTTCGTTTCTTGTATCACTGAGAAAAAATTGTGTTGTTTTAACACAATTTTGTGCTAAAATGGCTTCAACATTGAAATCAACATGGTTTCGTGTTAAACTCCATATATCAACACAAATGTTGTTGAGTTCAACATAAATTGGTATTGATTTTAACAAAATTTGTTACTTTTAACACAATTCTGGTTTTAAAAAGGCTTCAACACAAATTTTGTCGCATTGTTTGTTTAATATTCGAGTTTTGTGTTAGCATTTCATGTATCTATAATTTTCTGTATATATATTTATGTTTTTATAAATTTCAGTAATTCAATGTTCTGGTTACACTGTGTCTTCCAGTGGTGCTGAACCAAATTTGCAATATTCGTGCTCCCGAATGGCGGTATTTTGAAAATGAAGCTCCCTCTCACATCATCGCTCCAATGAACTTTCTCCGTCTTTATTCACAGTCAACATTCATTTCAAAATCTGAAACTCTTGAACGGTGCAGTTACTTTACAAATGCAAGCAACCTGATCTCCTTATATACTCTGCCGATAAAGCGTGGTTTTATCAGTGGGATTTTAACAAAATTAACAGGGACTGTGTTAATTATTTGAAGGGATTAGTGTACCAATTTTTGCAATCAGTTGACGAGCCTTGCTTAATGTAACAACAATGGAGGAAGTTAGTCAATAATTTATTAATCTTAACCCAGAAAATTAAAATAATTATGATCTGTTTTGCCGGAAAGATGATGTCGTCGTCATGGAAATGATAAGGTTTTTGGTTTAGCAAATTAGAAAAAAAATCTAGAAAAATTCAGAAAAAAATATGGAGGTGGGTATTCCATCTGGGGGTACCACCCCTGGGGATTCCTTGGGTGCTCCAATGTTAAAATCCCTATAGATAGAGTTTTGCGATTAGCTGAAGTGCACATATATCTGTACATAGAAAGTGCGCTGCAGTTATCAGCTGTCATTGGATGATTATGAAACTTGGTACACATGTTTCGTATGATTAGAGGATGTACCTGTGCTATTTTGGAGATGAAGTATATTTTTTTTGTCCAAATTGTGGCAAATGATAGAGATTTTGGTTCAGCAGAATTGTACATGTATGCCTTCTACATATCCACATGTACATAGAAAGTTTGCTGCAGAAGTTCGCTCTCAATGGATGATTATGACCCTTGGTACACATGATTCTTATGATTGGCGGATGCATCTGTGCTATTTATGAGATGAAATATTAATTTGTGTCCAAACTATGGCGTTTTGGACTTAGTAATTTGCCAATTATAAGGTTTTTTGTAAGACAAAAATGTACTGAAAAGTGTCTGAATTTGTCAGGTTACATTGGATGATTATGAAACTTGGTACACATATTTCATATGATTAGAGGATGTCCCTGTGCTATTTAGGAGATGAAATATTATTTTTTTGTAAAAATTTTGAGGATTTCGCCTCAGTAATCTTCCAATGATAATGCACATACACTTGTACATGGAAAGTTTGCTGAAGCTTTCAGGTTTCATTGGATGAGTTTGACACTTGCTACACAAGTTCAATGTGATTCGAGGATGTGCATGTTCTATTTGAGAAATATGACATTAAATATGAATTTTTGTCCTATTTATCGCAGTGTAGACTTTGTACGTTTCCATTGATAAGGTTTTTGTTGGGCAGACCTATCCAGCAGTAATCCCACACGGGATTGACCTATCCGGCAGTAATCCCAAATGACACTGGCTTTATCCAGCAGTAATGCCACATGGGACTGACCTATTCAACAGTAATCCCATACGGGACTCAACAATCCAGACCGGACTGCCCTATCCAGCAGTAATCCCACACGGGACTGACCTATTCAGCAGTAATCTCACATGGACTGACCTATCCAGAAGTAATCTCGCGCTGGACTGCCCTATGCAGCAGTAATCCCACACGGCACTAACCTATCCAGCGTAACCACAATATAGCGGATTTTTGTGGATACTATAAGTTATACCAGTGTCTTGCGTTGGTATACAGGCTGATATTTCGTCGAGAAGATAAATATTTTCACGAGCCCGAAGGGCGAGTGAAAATATTTATCTTCGAGACGAAATATCAGCCTGTATACCAACGCAAAACACTGGTATAACGAATTTATCACATTGAAGAGCTATTTCCTGGTTGGTTTAACATATCACCAACTCGAAAGAAAAACCGGCATAACTCAACGTTGAACAACGTACGGTAAGACATCGTGAGTCGGACAGGCAAAGTGCTTCGATCTCTTTTCGATCTGTTCCGCGATGAACAATAAACTGGGTGAAATACTTAGCTGACATTCTGACGTTCCTGTTTATGTGGCATATAAAGCTTTGGATGATAATTTATTTCTTATCTTCCTCCGCAAATACGCAATTTGCCTCGCACAACTTGTTCCAGTGACGGAACTCGCCCATACAAACTCGCGCAGACAAATTCGCCTGAAACAGGCTTTGTCTGCAGGTGTTGCACCACGTCCTTGACTGCGTTGGTATATGAGCACGCGCGACCTTGACAGCATTGGTATACGACAATTCTGAATTGGTATACCAACGGTGGATAACGAAGAATTGCAATACGGTCTAATGCACTATGGTAATTAACCAATCAAAACCCTACAATTTACTCTGAAATGTGATAAATCTCTATATAGGATGTGTATCAACATTTTTTTTTAAGCTTAAAAGCATGATTTTTGTGAAATGTGGACACACATCCTATATAAGAGATTTATCCACATTGTATCCACATTTTTATAATTTCCATGCTTATTTAATACGTGAGAAAATGAATCTACGAGAAGTAAATTCTGAAAATTTTCAGACATCGCGATCGCCGACAAGTTCGGAAAGTCCACCATTCTCCTACTCGTTGATCCCTTTTCTAACAACTCATGGCTATAAAACAAGATACAGTGATACTTACAGTGCTGTTTTAAATGTTTATAATCACGGTATCACAGAAATGCCGAATTATTTTTTTTTAAATTCATATATGGATGGGAAAGAAAAACTATAAATCTAGAAAACGAGCCGATCTTGCTTACAGTTTCATCGAATTCGAAAGTCATGTAACAAGTGTGCTGAATGGTTCAATAACAGGTGGGCGGAGCCAATATGTTCCGTTCAGTCAATCAAATATACGATTACTTGTATTCACAGGAATTCAAGTTTGGGATAAAAGCTTATCGTGCGGCGTGATCGATCTATCGTATCTCTTTCCCATCCATACCAGTAAAAGGAACACGCCAGGTTTTGATTCTTAGGCCTAACCACAATTAGATATATTATAAGAGTTCTGTGCAAAACTGTCAGTAGTTCATATTTCGTTTTGTCGATGAAGATCGTCGAAGACGACACGTGAAAAAATAACGAAATCTGACATGTTCATGTCCGAAAAACTTTCGCCAAAATGTCTACCAGAGTTTTGCCACAATTTTATTCAGTTTTCATGCCGATAATTGATCAAGAAATGTGGAAGTAAAAATGTAGCTACACCACCTATATAGCATATGTATTTTGGAAATTCATTCTTTTCGGTCATTTTAAAATGTGGATACACATAAAGTAATTTGTATCCACTCGCTATATTGTGGTTACGCCATGAGACTGACCTAACCCTCTGTAGGGCTAGCCTATCCAGCAGTAATCCCACACGGGACTGGCCTCCCCAGCAGTAATCCCACACGGGATTGCCGTATGCAGAAGTACTCCCACACTGGACTAGTAGTATATAAAACTGAAATTGGGTCTGATTGACCTACTTATTTGTTCCCCCGGGTAAAATTTGTGGGGGAACTGTGGCGGGGTTTCCCAGGGGGATTCCCCAGTGGGGGTTTCCCAATGACGATCACGTGATCAAGGAAGCTACCTCCAGCACAGGAGAGTTCCAATTTTTCCAGGTCAAAAATAGTTCCATGTATTCATCCGCGGTGATGCGGTTTTGGTGGTGATGCGGTCTCGGGAAAAAGCTTCCGCGGAGAAAAAGTAGTCCCTAGATAAAATGGTCCGATGGGGTCGAGTGAGGTATCAAAGTGAAGCTTATGTGAAGGGGCATCTAATGGGCTGGGTGTGGGGTTGAACTATCGGCCTTCTGCGCATGAGCGGTGGCCGAAGGGTATGAAAATAGCCGTGTTGGAGCTAGGGAAGCCCCTAAGGGTCCGATGGGGTCGAGTGAAGTATCAAAGTGAAGCTTATGTGAAGGGGCATCTAATGGGCTGGGTGTGGGGTTGACATATCGGCATTCTGCGCATGCGCGGTGGCCCAAGGGCATGAAAATAGCCTTTTTGGAGCTAGGGGAGCCCCTAATGGTCCAATGGGGTCGAGTGAGGTATCAATGTGAAGCATTCATGAAGGGGCATCTAATGGCCTGGGTGTGGGGTTGACATATCGGCATTCTGCGCATGCGCGGTGGCCCAAGGGTATGGAAATAGACGTTTTGGGAGCTAGGGGAGCCACTAATGGGCCGATGGAGTTCTATGAGGTATCCATGTGAAGCCTATGTGAAGGGGTATTTTATGGCTGGGTGGGTGCATGTAAAATTTTTCCTGAAAAAAAACAACGGAAAACGGACTTTATCGAAAAACCTGGGGAAATGCCTATATGGGGTATGAGGGGTATATAGGTCGCCGGGCTTAACGGGGCTTGTCTATCAATAGAGTTATCTCCCCCTAGTTCCAGGGTGGGTGTATGTAAAAATTTTCCTGAAAAAATACGGAATACGGGCTTTATCCTAAATTACGGGAAAATGCCTATATGGGGTATGGGAGGTATAGGACCATCCTGGGAAACGTACTTCTATACATTTGCGGTAGGGTTGTGGGGTCTCGTTTTACTCGTCTCGTCATTTAGAACATGATAGGAAGTGTCCCCGTGCGAATCGGTGAAATTTTGAAAAAAGTCACCGAGCCCCATATAGTCCCATACTGGGGTATAGGTTCAATGTTTATCCCCCTGGGAAACGTACTTCTATACATTTGCGGTAGGGTTGTGGGGTCTCGTTTTACTCGTCTCGTCATTTAGGACATGATAGGAAGTGTCCCCGTGCGAATCGGTGAAATTTTTGAAAAAAAGTCACCGAGCCCCATATAGTCCCATACTGGGGTATAGGTTCAATGTTTATCCCCTGGGAAACGTACTTCTATACATTTGCGGTAGGGTTGTGGGGTCTCGTTTTACTCGTCTCGTCATTTAGAACACGATAGGAAGTGTTGCGGAGCGAATCGGTGAAATTTTTGAAAAAAAGTCACCAAGGCCTGGGTAGGCCCATAGGCCTATACTGCATGGCTATGGGTGTATAGGGCCATACGGGGTGGACATGTTGGAGTCTAGGTGAGTCCCTAATGGTCCAATGGGGTCGAGTGAGGTCTTATTTTGAAGCTCTCGTGGAGGAGCACTTGACTACATGGTTCGTCCGTGTTCAATAGTCTGCGCATGCGCAGTCTGGTCGTAGTATAGAAAACAGGCATTTTGGGTGCTATGTAGGGTGTGTTTGGGTTAGAGATGAGCTAATCACGGTTCGAATGGGTCGTGTGAGGTGTCAAAGTGAAGCTTGTGTGGGGTAGAGTCAGAATGGTGTGTTTTTGAATGCATGTCGCATTAATCTGCGCATGCGCAGTTGGTTGTAGTAAGTAAAGTGGCCATTTTGGGGCAGTGAAGGAAGGTATTTGGGGTCGAGATGGGCTATTCACGGTTCGAATGCGTCCTGGAAGGTGTCATCTTGTAGTTCTCGGGGTGTACATTCCGATTTGAGGGATGTCCGCGTCATCTGTGACGTCATCGGTGACGTCATCGGTACGAGTAGTAGCGAAAGTGGACATTTTCGGGCAGTACATGAAGGTATTTTGGATCGAGATGGGCTATTCACGGTTCGAATGCGTCCTCGAAGGTGTCATCTTGTAGTTCTCGGGGTGTACATTCCGATTTGAGGGATGTTCGCGTCATCTGTGACGTCATCGGTGACGTCATCGGTACGAGTAGTAGCGAAAGTGGACATTTTCGGGCAGTACATGAAGGTATTTGGGATCGAGATGGGCTATTCACGGTTCGAATGCGTCCTCGAAGGTGTCATCTTGTAGTTCTCGGGGTGTACATTCCGATTTGAGGGATGTTCGCGTCATCTGTGACGTCATCGGTGACGTCATCGGTACGAGTAGTAGCGAAAGTGGCCATTTTCGGGCAGTACATGAAGGTATTTGGGGTCGAGATGGTGCGGTAGGAATATCATTCTGCGCATGCGCAGACGCAATGCGGAGCTCTCGTCCAATCAGAAGCGAGTATTTCAAATCCGTCACAGAGCTCTCAGCCAATCAGAAGCGAGTATTTTGACCCGGTGCATTATGGGCCATATCCAAGATGGCGGCACGTATGTTCAAGATGGCGGCACATCCGGTGTCGAAAACTGGCCATTCCGTCGGGATGTGGTCACCTAGTGTCGAAAACTGGTCCTTGTATGGGTCCTGCTAGACGTTTTGACGCCATGATATAGACCGGAGAGAGAGAGAAAACAACAACAACAAGGATGACACATGAGGGAACACCAACAACAACAAGTTTTTTTTTTCATATATTTTATTTTCCCCATCCATCATAACATACCCACGCTGGGGGAGCCGCGTTGGGTATGTTTACAATTCAAGAAAGACTCTTGTCCAATCAGAGACCGCCATTTGCATCTGTCCTATTCGTTCCTGTCCGTTAGATGTATTCTTGTCCAATCAGAAGTCGCCATTTCAGAGAGTTCCTTCTTCGGTCATGTTCATTCTGAACCGTTTATTCTAATCATCGTCGGACAGGCCTGGATATTCTTCGGGCAGCATGTCCTGAAACAGTTGTTTGCGCATTCTGATCGCATTTTCCAGGGCCTCGGTGGGTGGTAAACCCATATCCTCTTCCAAGTGACGCTTGGTCTTCATGATGGACCTGTGCGTGGGGTCCCCTTTCATTTCAAGCGGTAGTAAGGTATACTGTTCATAGATCGCCATGGCTGTTTTCCTGATGCGGGGGCGCATTTGGGTGTACGTCTGTTGTAAATTATCCTCTCCGGCGTCCTCGATCGCTTCAGCGTGAGTATTGATAGCTGCTGTCACAATACGATCCCAGAAGGTAGGTTCTGCCTCACTTTCCTGGGATGAAGGCTGATTCTCTGAGGTCAAGCTCTCCATATCAGTAGATAGACTGTCAGCCATCTTGGATTCGGTATCAGTCGATGCACTCTCATCAATCTCTGTATCAGTATCTGCCTCAACGGGCTCCTCGGCGTCTTCAGTCCCATGTATATTTTTCTGGTGTCGCATCATATCGTAATGTCTGGTGAACGTGCGTTCCCACTCAGAACAAGTATAAGCCATGTTGACGGTTGAACGTCGACTGTGCGTGTTTGGGGAATACGCTCGCTTTTATAGACAGTAACGCCCATCAACGCTTAGCTCAACGCTTCAACGCCCTGGTGAATTAGCTCAGAAGCTCTGATTTCATGGAATTGACACCAATTCATCGAAATGCAGTGACGCCCGTCGTTACGCCTTAACGCTCGTCTCAACGCTTTAACACACTTTCTTAATGCTTTAACGTTGTTTAATGATGCGTTCGAACAAATGTTTCTTTTGTACTATTGCTCTGACATACGCCGCTTTCCAGTTCATGCCCGAGGTTTTCAACATCGACGCTGTTCTTTCAATTTCCATATGGACTGGGTCCTTATCCAGCAATTTCATATGGGTCAGTAAGTCGACATACTGCTGACGTAAAGCCCGTCGTAGTCTGGGTGCCAAGCTGTTATGGGCTAAAATTGCAGCTTCCTCTTTCGAATACCCTTTGCGTTGAAACTTGTTTCCTGTGGCCTCCAAAATCTCGCCCATCTCGGCGTCCATACTTTCTTTGAACAAATCCTTCCATAGCCTCGAGTTCACATTATGTTCTTCAACCTCGGGTTGGGCCTTCACGATTGGGTGATATTCCGGGACTGATGGTATGAAGCGGACCCCCTGTATGGGGGTGGGCTGCTGCTGCTGCTCTGCCAGGAGTGGACTCGGCGGATGGTGTAGGGGTATATGCCGTTGTGGTGATTCCTCGCCGGGTAACAGGTGGGTGGTCAGCCGACGATCTTCGGGGGTATGGGCTTTTAAATCTACGAACAGGTAGCCGTACGGACGAATTGTCGCTTCTTGAAACGCCCGCATAAAATGGTCAATGTTCTGAGGATAAATTCGACTACCAAACACACGGATTGGAGAACAACACAAAGTATTGGCAGTTCAAGGCAATATCTCTGGACGCCTTCCCTTGAGGAAAGAGATTCTGAGTCAAATAGATGACGGACAGATTGCGATGATGGGACCCTTTGGTGAATAGGTCGGCGATTTTCGAGCTGTCCTTGGCCGCACTCATCAGATCATCGAGCACTACCACGTTGGTCTGCTCGGAATCGAAGTAATAGGGTTCGTCTATGTCGTGAGGAATTCCTGGGACAAAGCTCACATTCTGTAACCTTGTAGTTTCGTAGGCGGGCTATAACACCAAACAACACGTGTCCGAGCTGGGGTTGCCACACCTCCCTCTAAGAACTTCATCACCCAGGATGTCTTTCCACACCCTGTAGGGCCGCTCACCGTCATCGTATAGGGATGCTCTACTGCTCTTGTTGGACCTATAGCGGGCCTCGGCTGTGTCTCTTGGTTGTGTTTGCGTTGAATGTGCCTGAGCATACTATCGCGACGAGAGAATGCTCTCTCACAGAACGTACACGTACACGACATGTTCATCAGTCGACCAATACATATGGACTGATGATGGACACATGTTCATTTCTATGTTTAAAGACTCTACCACCACCACCGCACACCACCAACACCACCACCGCACACCACCAACACCACCACCAACGCCACCAACGCCACCATCAACGCCACCAACGCCACCACCAACGCCACCAACGCCACCACCGGGCGTCAACGCCCGGTGGTGGTGGTGGCCGGAACTGACCTTTGACCCCGGCGCGCAAAGGTTTCCACCGC